>SNQJ01S0157276.1:0-22172 GCA_010110895.2 Picea sitchensis
GGGCTGCTGTGATCTCGTCTTCGGGGTTAAAGTCAAGAGTCCAGGGGGCTAAGAACAGCCCCTTCGACCCCATGAAATAGGGACCAGATCTGAAAACTAAGTCACGATCCGCTTTCCTCGTGAAGCTGAAGACAAAAAAACCCATGCCTACGGCAAATAGAGTAACATCTCCTTGTGTCAGCATCTTCCAACGGTCTTCCATCCATGCCTCTACTGTTTTGGGGCTTGGCCATAACCCCGTAAACTTTTCGATGAGGGCATTTTCTGTGAGAAGGAGGGCAAGCTGGCAAGGGCCCTCTGGATCTAGCTCCACAGAGGGGATCTCCTCCATCTTCTTAACAAACTTAGACTTAATAGAAGGCTTGGATTTGGGTCCTGCTGTGCGGACTAACCTTTTGAAAGCTTCCAGAGGGTCTTTTTCCGGCTCGGCGATCGAAACTGGGGCCATCGTAGAGGGCAGCGACCACCAGCAAGCAACTAAATTGTTTGTACTCCGATCCGCGGCCCTATAAACCCCTAGTCGCGTCCCTGCAGTCAAGCGATCGATCTCCGGCAACTGTGGCAAACCGCTTCTTCAAATCGCGTGTAAACGCTCAGGCTGAGACACATCCGCTGCCCTGGACCAGACTACTCCAAAGCGCATGCAAGAAGCACACAGGCGAGTCGTTGGTACCAGATCGCGTCCCTGCACACTCGAAAACCAGCGTGAGGCGGCTAGGGTTTGGACCCTAGCCGCGATGGTTCGTCTCGCCTCATGTTCCCCGCGTTATCAGAACCACTCTTCTCTAACATGTATCGATTTTCATTAGGGTTAGGGTTAAGGTTTTTGTAATCCCTAACTACAAAATACAGTTGGGGAATTACATGGATCCTTTGCAGAATTACAATCTTGGTCTCGGTTTCTCTATCTTGAACAAATATCGCCATCTTCAGAGTGGCCTGTACTTGGGTGTAACTTGAGCAAATAAAACTGCTAACAACACGATAACAATCAGGGCAATAAAAATCAAGACTATGCAAATACTCTATCATTGAGAACTCTGTATAGCCTACTTTGAAAAGGTATTGGCCAAGTAAGAATGTGGCTTCATGAGTCTTTTACTTTGTTCAGGTTGTAAGTGTAGCTCCCACGAAGATTTTGAGTTGTTCAAGTCACTACTATGGGGAATAGACAATGGGTTAGAGCTTCAAAACACACACCAACACTTAAAACCAATGACATACACCATCCACTAGAACATCCAAGCAATATGGTCTGTTTTTACTTATGTCATGCTTTACACACTATGCATTGCATCCACTAATAGTGGACAAGTACATTATACAATGGCTAGGCCATCATGACTACATAAAATATAACAAACATTGACTTAACTTCAACCCCCAATATGTATTCTTGAGAATTCATCATCCATGAGACACTCACTACAAGATGATCAAACCTCTACTTCAAGTGATCTAAGTTTCACACTTAAACAATATGCAAACAACATGTTGCTACATGATCAACAATTACCATGAATAACATAGATATACTACCCAACTATCATTCCACCCTTTGTGACATACACAAAATTATAGCAATCACTTGAAATGGCAGTCTTCTCAAGCATATCTCTTACAATAATTTTTCATATTGACACACACAACAACATGCAAGTAGGTCGCTCATGTTGTTAACCACACCAATTAGTTCAAATGGATCCACCCACTATAATTCAATTGTATCATGGCACAACATCCATTTGGAGTTGCAATATCATAAAAATCAGTGAGAAATTCCACACTCACAAGCGATCACCACACTAAATGAAAACATGTTATCTATTGATTGGTTGTAGGATTAAACTCAAAGTAGAGCCAAGCTAAATTGTTCCAAAGGGATCAACTCTATATAAAAGTTTTAGGAAACCAATGGTGCAGCCCTAGGGAGAAAGAGGCAACCCAAACAAGCGTGTGTCTGGCCAGTGTACAACCTATAGTGATCCAGAATGGATCCTGGAGCCAAGATAGGGCTCAGAAAGGCCTAAAAATCAAAGTGCTCATAATCTCTTCAAAATGGACATGTGTGTAGGCCTCATCGATATGAACGCAACACAACTTGAATTGGATCAAACGATCATCGCATGATCAAGATATCACGGTCTGTTCATTTGACCAAACAGGCAAAAAAAAGCTTATTGTATAGTCCATACAGTCTGTACAGTGTTGATGTGGCAGCTGACTGTATAGGCTATACGATCGTACAAATGATGTGGCAAGGTACAGTGGATGCTGACATGGACAGGTACAGGTGGATGAGTCAGGGAGTGACACATGTCACCACTGCAAGGGTGAAATGTGGCAGGTCCGTACTGATGACGTGGTAGGTCCGTATATTGGTACGACATGTGGCAGGTGTGTTGACGTGACAAGTGTGCTGACTGAGAAGAGATCGTGACAGGTGGGGGAATGAGCGCTTGGCCACATGGAGTGCACCCAGGTGACCAGGAGTGTGAGATAAAGGGGTTGTGCCCTTAATTTTTTCTATTTGTGGGTTTTCGACCTTATGTTAAAGATTTTAATGGATTTCTTCAGTAGTTTTTGGAGATTTTATCCATTTTTGGAGGATCTTGGGCCCTTTTTGAGGCCAGATCTTGGGGGGAAGTTGGGAGATGGTTACCAACTTTAGGCCCATATAAACCATAGGCTCTTGAAGCCATGGAGGAGGTTCAGAGAAGGTTTATACCACATAATTGTTGAGCCAAAACCATTGCCATGCAGGGAAGCTATTGAGCAACGCACCTTTATGGGCCATTTTTGGGAGCTTCGTGCATCCGTTTCCAGTGCCGTTAGTTTTGATGGGTTCTTGAGATCTGGTAGAACAAGACCCGCTCATTTTTGTAGTCCATTGGAACTTTCATGATGTACTAGAAAATATTTGAAGAGAAATAAGAAATCCCATTGAGACAAAGGCCTGAAGACATAGGCGAGATTGTCGAACTTCATTATCACTTCGGTGTTTTATGGTTTGTTGTTCTTCATGCTTATGTTAAGATATGTATATGTCTATATGGCTATCATGATTCCTCTTTCATTCTTCCTCTTTCATTAATTTCCTAAATGGTAATTTAACTCATGCAAGATAACTCAACCATTGTCGTTTAAAAGATCTTTCAGATCATATAGGGACACCCACGCTCTCAACCAATCTTTGAACAAATGAAATACGCTTTCATGGATCCTTGTTGTCTTTTTCTACCCTAATCTCATGCAGGTCATCCAAGAGACTCTCCAATCTCTAAAACTTAGGTCTTAATCTATGATAAGGCGAGACCCTTATCATAGAATGTGGGGAGAGTACTCACGTTTTCTGCTTCTACACCATACATAAATTCCACTCCTTTTTCTCACACAGGACAATGTTCTCACACCTTCATCATGCTCAAATTGTTACATGGAAAACAAAAGGGAGTTTTTCCACATGAGTTTCTATGTTCTTGATCAACAATTTTACAAGAAGTGAACAAAACAACTATATAGTTCCTTTTTTCCAATCATGAATTCAATATCTACAATCTGCAACCAGATTTAGAAACACAACTATTAAATTGCAACAACCACTTAATGTTAACCATATATCTTCAATTTTGAAATGAATCAAATGGTGGGAAATATATAATTGTTGGTGTTATTACTTGCACATGGAGAATGAAACTATAAAGTAAATCCAAAGTGCTACAACAAAAGTTGAATCTTCACACCCATAAAATAACTAAGCATCAATTTCATATGAGTAAAAATAGTATATCAAACACCTTATGAGATATTTACAGCAGTAAACACAACAATAAAACAATGAACTTAGAATTTTAACACAGAGCCAAATGCGAAAACCAACTTTTAATGTTTTCTTAGTTATCATTTCGACAATCTTCGGTACAATGCAACTCTTGTCTCTCTATTCATCTTCCTCTCCATTGAAATACCCTTTGAGGTGAAATTATAAGAATAAATGGGAGATGGGGTAATGGGAGAGGTAATGGGATGCCCTTTCATTTAAGCCTTCCTCAGCTATATTTCTCTCAATTTTAATTTTTCATTTTCATTTATTTATTTTCTCAGCATCTCATTTACTTTTACACTTAATGGTTTATATAGCCTTCCTTAATTGTTGAATTAACTTGCAGGTGTTGAGTCTTATAACCATTCTTTTGTTCAAATGCATTTTGGATCAGACCTCCCATTGAGAGTCCTTTTGGTCTTCAAAATCCCGAAGGAAACCAATCTGAATCAGTGTGATTTATGTATGCTTCTCCGGAACATGGCTTTGAATCCAGCTCTTGTCTATATCTTTGAATCTAGCTTGTGGTTCTGGCTACTCACTCTAGTTCTAGCTATGGCTTCAGCTTTGGTTGTTATCTCTCTTGTTCTTGCAATGCAAAATTCTACTCATTGAATCTCCTCTAAGCAATCTCGATTCAAGCCCTGCGCAATCCAACATTCATTCCATCTCTTAGACTTGGGAGATAGTGTATTGGAAATTAATGAAGGCAAGTTGAATGTTGTTCTTCTTGTTCAGTGTGACACCAACAAGCTATGCCATCATGTAACAATTCCACAAGGGGAAATGTGACCCACCTTCTTCAATTAGGTTCAATTTCTTCCCGACATGGAAATACTTTTTTGGTGATTACACATGCCTACAAGCACTCAATTTCTACAAAAATTCCATATGGATGACAACCTTTATGTGTAATCATAGTTCATCATCCAACATTCTATTTTTTGTGGCAGTTTTCATAAAATTATCAAGAACCCCTCTCCAAGGTCATTGATCTCCACTCATTACTCTCTAACACATCTCCAAGAAGGGGTTGTTCTAAAATATTTTAGATAGCAAATCAAATGAGGTGACCTTGGTCGTTGGTATCAACTGACTGTCCTATTTAATGGTGATAAAAACTTCCTAAGATGTTATTGCTTCTTGGACAAATTATTCTCCTTGAAATTTGATATGTAGTGAGTTCCTTACCTTTATTAGGCTTCACTTTCCACACTCTTCTCTTAGTTGTGCAGTTTCTACATGTAGGTGAAAATATGGATGAAGTCGCCAACACTTCACTTACCAATGTCCACTCAACTTGTGGTGGAAAAATTTCTTGTTGCTGCTAAATGGATTGCTTGGCATACTCCTCCTCTCCATGTTCCTTTGAGTTTGTCATTAGATTTGGGAAGTCTTCTTTCCGTTCCTCCTTTGAAAGCAATATGGCTTGAGGCACCTAGATTTCTTCTCCCATCAAGATGCCACATGATGGTCTTTCTTCCCACGTGATGAACATAACTTTGAGTACCAACAATTGGTAGTGTTGTGTCCTTTCTTCCTGCAGCAGTGACAAATGATGAATGCCCTATTTGATCCGGGCCTCTTTTTGTTCTTCTCCTTATTGCCTCGTCTGATTAGCTTGACACTTCTTCTTAGTGCTGGAGTAGGCAAAGTCTTTGCACTTTCTTCATTGCTTCCTTTGCAGTAATACAAGAAGGGATGGAGTGGTGAGTATGTTTTTGTTGCATCACGCTGCAACTCTCTCTCTTTTGATGAGCATTACCAATTCTACCATGTTATTTTCCTTCACAAATGTGATCGTGTATTTTGTGGCCTTTAACTCTCTACCATTGAAACCCGAGACTTCATGTGTTTAGCCCTCGTTAGCTACAATGAGGCTTAAAGATTCCTTAATTCTTTTTCTAGCCCTTGACCATGTTAATATATATATTAACGGTTTGGAACCGATTCCTGCAACTGTACTTTTCAAATCCACTTGAGTGATCTTGAAATTCTAAGGAAGGTGATATTACCAAAGTTGTCTTGGTCATGTTGTTGGCTTTGGTAGCGACAATGGATAATGGCCTTATTTCCTAGTGCTCTTGAACAACTTCCTGTAGCTTTTCCAACTCTTGTTGCAACTTAGTCTTCATCTGAGTGGGTTTGTCCTCCTGTCAGGTATCCATATGGATGACCTTCTCACAAAGTGTACAAGATGGACTCTTCTCTTGTCCCAATATTCCATGATAGTTGTGAAGGAATCTTGGTGTTCAACAAATTGCTTATTTAACAATGGTAATAGTCTTGTTGAATTCTCAAGGTTCTTCTCCATCTCTCTCATTCTTTGGTTAAACATTTGGACCTATTCCTTCAAGTGCTTGATCTCTTCTTGAAGTTGGGCATTGGTGGCCTACAATTCTTCCAACCTCTCTTTGTTTTATTTACCCATGCCAAGTCTATGCTCTCTTCAAAGTTCCGACAACCTAGGTCATAATCAAGGGATTCAAACTTCTTCTCTTATACCATATGATCTGTAAAGGAGGGACTTATATCCCACTTCGTTCACCAACATGGATCCTTTATGGAATTACGATCTTAGTATTTGTTTCTTTGTTTTGAACAAAGATCTCCATCTTTAGAATGCCATGTTCTTGGGTGTAACCTATACACATAGAATTGATAACAACACAATGGCGATTAGTCCAATAAAAATCAAGACTCTACAAATACTTTTTCATTGAGAACTTTGTATAGCCTGCTTTGGAAAGGTAGTAGCCAAGTAAGAATGTGGATTCAAGAGTCTTGTACTCTATTCAGGTTGTAAATGTAGCTCCCACGGGGCTTTTGAGTTTTTCATGTCACTGCAATGAGGAATAGTCAATGGTTTAGAGATTCAAAACACACACCAACACTTAACACCAATGCCTTGCACCATCCACTAAGCAATAGAGAAAATCAATGTGTATACATCTCTTATTTGAATTCTTTCTTATAGACCCTGACTTTAGAAGAATCATGATTTAGAACATCAAAGCAATATGATCTCTTTTTACTTATGTCATGCTTTACAAACTATGCATTACATCCACTGTTGCAGCTGTTCTATACATGATACCATGAGGAAGTCACCATACACAAAGTTACTGCGATCTGGGAGAATTGTTTGATCTTCCCTCTAGTTCAAGTGTTCCAAGTTCCACACTTAAATAATATGCAAACAACATGTCGCTACATAATCAACAGTTGCCACAAATAGCATAGATCTACTATCCAACTATCATTCCACCCTTTGTGACATACATATAGTTCTAGCAATCACTTGAAAGGGTAGTCTTGTCAAGCATGTCTCTTACAACAATTTTTCATATTGACACACCGCGAGAACTTTAGAGTAGAATTTGCGCTCATGGTGTTACCCACCAACTAGTTCAGATCCACCCATTATAAATGGTCATTGGCGACGTACACCATCCATTTGGAATTAGATTATCATAAAACCAATGATAAATTCCACACTCATAAGCAATCGCCAACACCGAATTACATGTTATCTATTGATTGGTTGTAGGCTTAAACTCAACGCAAATCCAAGCTAAATCATTCTAAAGAGTTTCGTTCTATATAAAAGTTCCAAGCAAGTAGTTGTGCAACCCCAGGGAATAAGAGGCAACCCAAACAAGGCATGTATAGCCTGTATGGCCAACATATGACTTGTAGGGAAATCCACACCCTCAACCAAACTTTGAACAAGGGAAATACCCTTTCATGGATCATTCTCATCTTTTGCTGCCTTGTTCTCATGCAGGTCGTTGAGGGGATTCTCCAATATCTAAAACTCAGGTTGCAATATATGATAAGGTGGGAACAACTAGGATTGAGAGTTGGGGTTTACTTCAATTCTTAATAAATCAAACTTCATATTGTCTTCATGAGTTGAGTTGTTACTTATTCACCCTTGACATTTCCTACACGATTTCACCCTTCAAAAATCACGATGAATGTGGGGAGAGTACTTATGTTTTCTGCGTCTACATCCTACATAGACTCTGCATCTTCTCCTCACACATGACACTACTCTCACACTTTCATCATGCTCAAATTATTGCATCAAAAAATCAAGGAGAGTTTTTCCACATGGATTTATGTGTTCTTGATCAACAATTTTATAACAAGTGCACAAAACAAGTGTACGGTTCCTTTTTTCCAATCATGAATTCAATGTCTACACTTTGCAACTAGATAATGAAACCCAACTATTAAATTGCAATATTCACTTAATGGAAACCATAGATCTTCAATTTCAAAGTGAATCAAATGGTGGGAAATATAGAGTTGTCGGTGTTCTTCACTTGCACATGGAGGGAGAATGCAACTATGAGGAAATTCCTTAGAGCTACAATGGGGTTGAATTATCCACGCCGCGCCAAATAACCCGATAAATTAATGAAGGTAAGGTAATATGTCAAACACATATGAGAGGCTCTCATAATAATAAACACATCAATCAATCGCCAATGAAGTCGCCAAATTTTACCTAGAGCTCAAGATCATCTTCAAATGTTTGTGCAGTTCCCATTTCGACAATATTTGGCTGCAATGCAACTATGACTCTCTATCCATCCTCCTCACCTTGGACAAAACATCCTTTGAGAGTGAAAATGGGAAGAAATTGGGAGAGATGGGGTAATGGGAGGCCAATAAACTGACCTTTCATTTCCCATTCCCTAGGCTGATTCTCTCCTATTTTTCTTTTTCTAAAACTTTATTCTCTCTTTTTTTTTTTTTTCTCTCCACTTGTCTCATTTTATTTTTATTTACATTGTTTTTAATGGTTTATCTAACCTTCTTTAGTTGTCTAATTAACTTGCAAGTACGAGTCTTAAAGCCATTCATTTGTGCGGATCAATTTCAGATTGGTTAGAAAGTAAAGAGTCAGATAAATAGAAAGCCAAAGGCCACTGAAAATTTCTATTAAAGAGGCCTTTGCACTCTTGCAAAGGGTTCCTCTTTTTGCAATGTAATATATCTTTGTATGTGAAATCGAGGAAATTGTTATCTTGTGCATTATACTCTTGTGAGATTGATGATGGTTGTAAGCTATCTCCACCATTCTTTATTTCCTTAGTGCTTGTGAGATTGAACATTGTTTCTTGTTGATGTTGTGGCATAAAGGACAATCACTTCATTCTTAATGTTCATGCTTGCTTATCTTACACTATGCTAACTTGTTGGATGTGACTCTTGAGAAATCCACACTATCTTCAGGTCCTCATAGTAAGCTTGGTAGTATTGTGTGAAGGTAGAGGTAAGCTATATTCCACGTGAAGGATGTCCTTTTATTGGCAATTGAATCTCTTTTCATGCATGCATAAAAGGATCTAGTTGGCTCATACAAAGTTGTGATGGTTGTAAGCTATCTTTTTCATTCACTGCCTTTTTGTTTAGCTAATTGGATTAGGTATTGATTGTAGGCATAACCTATCTTTCATGCTCTTTGTACCTACCCTATGTTTCATATCAAAGTGGTTCTATTTAGTATACACTCCCATCTAGGATAGGATAGATAGTTAGATAGACATAGATTAAATTGCATATTGCATATTGCACATTGCATTTGTATCTTAGTTACATTGCACACAAACATATTCCAAAACCGTGAGTGAAAAATTCCATAACTAGTATACAAATGCTTAAACAAAGAACCAAGGGAGCTAGTTATATCTGAAAGGTTCACTATTTCAATGAATGAAAGTCTAATTGGGTCCTTTCACTCGATGAATCCGTGTTGTTGACTTGGTTCATTTTCCTCTGTCAATAACAAGCAAGACATCCATGGAAACCATGAATAGTTAGACCAACCAATTTGTAATATGAAGGAAGATCTTGTATCGTAAACAATAATGAAGCTATTAAAATAAAGTTGATTGAATCATCCATCAATGTACGTATTGCTTGAATTCCTTTAGACAGGTTCTCCGGTGTGCTCACTAAGAAGCCTCTATTAATTTGCATCGTATTATTATTGTTAGCTCATCAAATGTGGCTCTAAATAGAAACATAAATTGTATTTGAAGTCACATTGTTCTTTCTTGGTATAATCAATGATAACATTAAGAAAAATGGTTTAGCTGCTAATCAGCAAGACAGAGTTGGATTTATCAAAAATACAAGCCAAGTTGACTATTTAGCACTTTGATCCAAAAATGGATCCACTCCATGTAGAACCAAACCCAACCTGATATTACAATGATTTTGGGAAAAATCACAGAAAAAGTGGACTATTTTGTTTATCAAATTCCATCCACATCTTAGAATCAACCACATGTCATTGTTTTCCATCAGTGCTCTTATTATGGGCATGCCATTGCATAAGTTCAATAATGTCTTAGCACCTATACATTCAGAGTAATTGTGGGATTAGTGGAAAGTGGTGAAGTACCTTTCTTGGAATTATATTTGATTTCATCCTTGTTCTACAACTCCCTTATTTACATTTTAGACTTTTGAATCTCACTTGCAATATTTTTGCAAAATAATACGCAACCATTCACACATGTGGCCGAATGTTTTCATACCTTAAGCCTAGATTAGTGATTTTCATTTTTACATTTACTTTTGTTTCTAGACAATGTGAACCAAATATTGTGGCCGGGGTTGACTTCGATGATGATATTTCCTACTTCAACCTGGAGATAAGATAATTTTTTCTTTTCTTTCCACCACTTGAACTATCTTTCTTTATATTAGCATCTATGCATGCATGGAGCTTCTATAAAAATGTTCTGGATCAATACAACCAACAAAAACCAATGTTTGTAATATAATGTGGATTACAATGCATCTAGTTATAATTGTACAACACAACCAAAATAATCATAATATCTGGTCTTACTATCTATACAAGTGTGTAATGCATAGATGGAGAAGTAACTATACAACCAACAATAAGTAGTCTTTATTAGACCCTTAATACTCTCCAATTACCATGATATAATGATGCATATGTATACTCTCGAGATGAAGGGGGAGGTAGTTATAACTATTGTAACTACCTCTATTGGTTGGTCCATTGACCCGACTTCTTAGTTGACTCTATGTCCTAATCGATCAGTTGACTAAGACTCCTACAACACTTACATTTCTAACTCCACGTGCATGCATAATGTGGGGCTTCCACATGGTGTTGAAGTAGACGAAACGACAATTAACTAGTTGGGAGCATATTTTTCTTGCACAAACTTTGATTGAGGCCTTGCACATTTTTTTTAGAAAACTCTTAACAAATTATACAACAAGGAATTAATTTATTCGTTTCAACCCCCTCAAGGGTGTTGTTTAAAGACAAAAGTAGGCAATGTTCAATTTTTAGCTGAAATCACAGAACTCGGGATTTTTAATGAGATGACCTCAACAATATTATAACTATGATCTCCCCACTCCGGGAACCGAGAAAGAAAAAATATATTCATCCATTCATCATCATTGAATCTACTTTCCAACAAAAAACATGCACATTAATTGGACACTCTAGTCGAAATTTATGCTTTGTTGAAGATAGAGTACTTAAATGGGCAACATTTCTAGGATATTATGGAAGGGTCATTTTGAGTGATCATATATCCCTTGAACCCCTTAAAAAATTATGAGTGAGTCCTCATTATAAGTGTTTACAAGCTGGTTTAAATCAAAAGAAAACACCTCAATCCAAACAGATACAAAGTTATTCCCCTCTATAATATTGTCCTTAATATGCCATATAGATCTAAAACCCACTTTGATACAACCTATACTGTCCTTGTAAAAGAATGGACACCACCATAACAACACATCTAATAATATGAGATACAAAGAGAGAGAGACAAAGAATGAAGGTGACAACATTTGCACATAGTGGATTGCACTTGTGAATCTAAATAATGGTAGAGGGCATCTCTAAACTGGTACTCAACTAAGTAACTATGTTTTATTAATCGATAGTAAATTGATTACAAGTGAAGGAGAAACTCATATTTATACAAATGATAGATTTAAACCCAAGCTTGTGGTCCACCTTATTTTTATGGGGTAATTAGGTTCTTATATGTGGAATTAATCCTAATCTCACTAACTATCTATTTGATATATTATCTAGCATATGTGACCTTTTTAAAATATATCAATAAATTAACGAAGAACATGGCAAAAACTATGAGATTATACAAAAATAACGCACAAATGTTTTCTGTTACACAACAATATGCCTGACTAGGTGGGTGATCAAAGTTGACTAGGTCAATTAGGGTTTCACCAATGATCAAATTGAACAAGTTAATGCTTATCTTAACTAACTTGTTTAGGATTTGAGAGATCACTAAGCTTTATCTAATGTGCCCAATGCTTCCTTAAAGACCACTTGATTTAATGTATTGATCATAGATATATACCATTTCGCTTATGAATGGTTCATGATTTTGATCAACAATTCCTTATTATATTCTTTGTGAGATTGAGCTTGCATAGTTTTTATGATGACTTGAGTTACAATGATTGTTTACATCATTTTGATCCTTGTTTTTGTAGCTCATTCTTTTGCATTGATAATAGATGTACAGTTAAGTAATCTTGATGTCTTGGTTTATGGTTTGGATTGTTCTATGTTACAATGTATTTTTATTATGGTTATATCCATGATAAATCTACACTTAAGAATTTGAGTTCGTCATCATACTTTGTTTTCAATTATTCTTCAAAGTAATTGTTCATATCGCATATTGTTATTACAACTAATCTAGTTTTTTAGTTCAATGCATATCAAGTTACTCAATTCAAACATTCTATCGCATATTAAAGAATTATAGACAACTAACGTCCTATTCCTAACCCTAACCATATTCACATAAACTTACTTTTCTTTAAATTGTACAATAATAAACAAATACATATAAGTAAAATTGAAATCAAAAAGCTAATTATAAACTAACATAATCATTTTAAATATAAGAGGAAATTTAAATGATGAACAAGAAGATATGAAATATTTGATAGCTTGGAGAACTCTTTATCTTCCTAAACCAGATCTCACTTACTAAAAGGAAATGAATAATTTAATTCACTAATATTTAATTTTTTAATTTTTTTTTTTTTTTTTTTCTATTTAAAATTTTTTTTTTTTTTTTTTTTTTTTAAAATTTATATGAAAATATTATTTATATTTCCTAATTTTAACTTTTAATTTTTAACATAAAATTAATAAAATTAAATTCTTATGTTATTGAAAATACTAAAAATTAAAATTAAAAAAATATTTTTAAATTATATTTAATTAATAGTAAAATGAATTTGTTTCATCATTAATATAATATTTTAATTTTTAATTTATTAAGGTAATTTACTAATCATCTTTAAATATGAATAGATATCTATGGTATCTTGTATAACTATAGGGTTATATGCTTGGCGCTGTATAGAATTGTTAGGAACAAAGGAAAACATTGTATGATGCCATGACAACAACTGCAATCTGTTCATTCTGAATGCGTTTGATAACTGCTAATTCTGTTTATTTCTCTCATGAAGAATGAAGTGTAAGGAAAGTAGTTTTATAGAATTGTGTATCATATTTGGCCTTGGCTGCCAACATCAATGCTACAACGATTTAAGAATAAGGAGAAGATGGTAGTAGCAATGCTCGTTGAACCGGAGTTTCGCTTTCAACACAGAACGCTCTCAACTGCTTTTGTTCAAACACAATCTGTTACTGATACCAACTCTCGCGAGCATCTCATTAAATTCTCAAAACAAGGCCGGTTGGAAGAGTCTTGCAGGTATTATGTGTTTCTCTTGCAGGGCTGCATTAAGAAGAAAGCCTTGGCAGAGGCCAAATTTATTCATGCCCACATCAATCAGAGCGGATGTATGGCAGACCTACTTCTACACAACACACTCCTCAACGCATATGCCAAGTGCGGGGCTATGGTGTACGCTCGCAGAGTTTTCGACCAAATGCCAAAACGAGATGTTTGCTCATGGACTGTCATGATTGCTGCCTATGCAAGACGTGGAACTGGTGAGGAGGCATTCTCACTCTTCCACCAAATGCAAAGAACAGGTTTTCAACCCAATCACTTCACGTTTTCTAGCGTTCTTCCAGCATGTGTCCACTTGGCATCTCTGGAACAAGGTATGGAGATCCACAGAGAAATTATAAGAAGGGGTTTTGAGTCTCATCTCGTTGTTGCCAATGCCCTTTTGGATATGTATGCAAAATGTGGAAACACGGAGAATGCTCGTGAAGTGTTTGACAGAATTTGTCAACGAGACATTGTGTCATGGAATACAATGATTGCAGGATATGCAAAGAATGGGATTCTACTCGATGAGGCGCTGAAGCTTTTTCAACAGATGCCTCAAAGAGATGCATTCTCCTGGACATCTATGATTGCGGGATTCTCGCAAAATGGGTTTGTTGGCGAGGCCCTGAAATTCTTCAAGGAAATGCCTCAAAGGACTGCGGTCTCATGGAATGCTATGCTTGCAGGACTTGCACACAATGGGTTTGTTGATGATGCCCTGAAACTCTTCAAGGAAATGCCTCAAAGAACTGTGGTCTCATGGAATGCAATGATTGCAGGTTTTGCACAGAATGGGTATGGTGATGAAGCCCTGAAGTTTTTTCAAGAAATGCAATTGGCAGGTGTAAAACCCGACTGGAAGACCTTCACCAGTATCCTCCCAGTATGTGGCAACTTGATAAATCTGGAGCAGGGTGTGGAGATCCATGATAAAGTAATTAAAAGTGGATTACAATCTGATGCCTTTGTTGTGAGTGCCCTTGTAAACATGTATGCAAATTGTGGGAGTTTACATAAGGCGCGGGAATTATTTGAGAAAATGCATCAACCAGACGTCATTGGCCTGGAATGCCATGATCGTGGGATATGCACAGAATGGGTTTATTGACGAGGCCCTGAAACTCTTTATTGAAATGCCTTATAAGACGCTGTTGCGTGGACAGCAATGGTTGCAGGGTATGCACAGAATGGACTTGTTGATGAAGCGCTTAAACTCTTCAATGAAATGCCTCAAAGAGATGCGGTTTCATGGAATGCGATGATCGCAGGTTTTGTTCAGAATGGGCTTATTGATGAGGCAATGAATCTCTTTGAAATGATGCCCGAAAGAAATATATTCTCCTGGACAGCAGTAATTGCAGGGTTTGCACAGAGCGGGTGTGTTGACGAGGCGTTGAAACACTTTAAGAAAATGCCTGAAAGAACAGTGGCCTCATGGAATGCAATAATAGCAGGATTTTCACAAAATGGGCATGGAGAAGGGGCCCTGAGACTTTCCAACAAGTAAATTGGCAGTGTGAAAGCCTAGACTCAAGAGACCTTTGCTAATTTAATAGCTGGCATGTGCCAACTGGCTTTAGAACAAGGCGTGATCCATGAAGATATAATTAGAAGTGGATTTGAGTCTGATGTCACGGTGATGAATGCCCTGATAGATATGTATGTGGAAGAGTAGGAAATATAAAAAAGGCACATCATTTATTTGGCAAAATGCATCAACAGAATGTTGTCTCCTGGACAACAATAATAGCAGTATATGCCATGCATGGTTGTGGCAAGGAAGCTATTAAGCTCTTTGAACAAATGAAACACTCTGGCATGAACCCAAACCATATTACCTTTCTTAATATTTTGTCCGCATGCAGCCATGCAGGTTTAGTGGATGAGGGTTATCGATACTTAAGAAGCATGAGTGAAGATTATCACATTACACCAGGAATGGAGCACTATAGATGCATGGTGGACCTTCTTGGGCGGGCTGGATGTCTGGATGAAGCACATACCTTTATCAACAAAATGCCAATAAAACCTGATGCCTCTTTGTGGAGTTGTTTGCTTAGTGCTTGTAAAATACATAATAACACAGAATTAGGAGAACGCATAGCAGAATACATTCTTGATTTTGACCCTGAAAACACTGCACCTTATGTGCTTCTCTCAAACATTTATGCTATGGCTGGTAGGTGGGATGACATTGAAAAAGTACGAAAAATGATGAAAGACAGAGGCATACAAAAGGCACCTGGATGTAGTTGGATTGAGATCAATAAACAAGGTTGCATATACCTTCCCTCATGGGAGACAAGTAACCCAGACAAATGCAAAAAATCTATTCAAACTCGGAGAATTTGTCTTGCAGACGAAATTGGTGGGGGTAAGTTTCTCACACAAGATTTGTGTTAACAAGATTTGATCTGAGCTCTTGAACTCCTTCCCTTGATTATGTAATCGAGTTATCAAGATTCAAGAGCATTCACATGTATAGTGGCTGCACCTCCAAAACCAAATTATAGCTCCAATATTATTGTGAGGGATGTTAACCATTACCTACGATTGAGGATAGCGAGCGTTTATGCTGGGATTATTAATGATGTTGAGAGAATTGAGCCATAAACAAAGGCTTGCACCACAACAAGCTTAAACATGTCAACATTGTATTAATAGCAAAACGGTTTTTTTTTTCAGTTTCTGTTGGAAGTACATTGTTTGGAGTTCCTATGTATGTTTTCGGCCTTGATTTACAGAACCAATGTTTAAAGCATTGCCTATTACGATCATTGTTCAGATATTGGGCATTATTCTCAAGATCTAGAGTTGAATAAGAAGTTTTCATACATTGATGACTGAGATTTCTCAGTATCAGTGCAGAAATGGAAGAGGTTTCTTATTATAATGTTGGCTTTGGCATATCTCCTATTCTATGTTAACTGCATTTGGTGCTGGAATTTGATTATAACGGATAGATTGGTCATCTTTGCTTGGATTATGTGTACTTTAGAATGTCAATTGGTATAGCCATTTGGTGTTTTACTATATAATGTAATTAATAGTATGTGTTTGGTCTCAACCACCCTAACCACCAATAAGTCAATGTCCATGCAGTTAGGGTCTGTTCTATCTTGAAGGAAAATAGAGTTGAGCTAATGGGATCTTACTGTTCGTCCTCTCTTTAGAACTTCTAAAAATGAATCATTTAGAAAGGGTGGTTATAAGAATGCAACACGACGATAGTGATGAGCAAAACCTTAAGTAGTGTTGACAACAACGAGTGAAAGTTCATAAGCATCAGATGTAGAGCTCCCAAATCATGGTGAGAATGTGGATGCATATAGAGCATGGAGTTAAGTTTAAACACTTCGTTGGATGAAAATCAAATTCTAGATGTGAGACTTTAATTTGAGAGAGAAATAGAAGGTTAAAAGGACTTGGAGTAGTATGCTTTTTTTCTAATGTTCACTTTGAAAACTTCTAAAGGTAGTTTGGTGGGTTGCCAATGGCTACAAATTTTGAGGCTTTTGCACTATCATACTTGATTGGGACTTGTGAAAGTGCGATGCAAAGAGGCATCCCTTGAACATCAAGAAAAAGCACAAGCAGGGATGATGTTGTTGAGATGAGAGAGATGGACTTGTGTGCAAAGCCACGACCACGGTTGAGATAGCCCCTCACTAGCGTGAAGACAAAGGAGGTCTGTGGAAGAAGAGACAATCATCTGATCCATGGTGATCGTGGTTGTCCCTCTGAACCATTGGGTGGAGAATAGAATGGAGGTACCAAAGACCTCCACAGTACAGAGTCAATACGTCAGTTGGGGATCAGCAGGTGGAGAGCATTTGTGGGAATATAAGCTGAGGTCCTAGAGTGATGATGTATAGAGAACCAAAGGAGGAGGATCTTGGCAGAAGGGTTGGCTGTTGTACGGTTGTAGGAAAGGTTTAAGTAGAGGCAAGGCTCAAAAGGCTGTGAGACTTTCCTGCTTGTCACCCAGATGGGGGCTGCACTATTAGTAATGCTTGGGGTTAAAGGGTGGACAGGATGAGATGAGACACTGCTGCGTTACATGCCCTAAGAAGATAGTCAAAGATGAAGGTATTTCACTTGAAGACTGTTTTGAGGAACAAGGAAGTAGGCAAAATATGCAGCCAGTGGTTAGTACTTCAGAGTATCAATGACTATCTTTAATACACTTCTATATAGGCAATAATAAAATGTAATTATTATTGTGAGTCAATGATTGCAATTAAAAACTAAGACTTATAATGTTGCTTCATAATAAATACAAATGATGGTAATGTATAAAATCAATCTTTAAATTAGCCAAATGCTTTAAATATCATTAATGATGCTCACATATTGTTCTTTTGGCGTCACTGCTATATGCTACTAGGGTGGCCGGTCGACTAGTTCAGGATTGGTTAGAGCCAGGAAGTGGGCGTTTTACCCAAGTTAAATCAATGATATGTGCATTATAGATGATATGTGTACAGCGTTTTACACCAAACAGAGATCAAAAAGGTGTGACGTCACTAGCTAGTTAGGGTTGGTAAGTAGCTGGGATGAGTTAGGGGTTCAAGTTTTGGAAGATAGAAAGGTTGTTTGATACAAGGCACTAAATGTTTGCATCATTCAGGAACTAGTGCCTTGGGTGAAATGGAGTCAAAGAGAGAGAGCTAAGGCTTGGAAAGATTTAAACCTAAGGGCAGGAGAGTTAGGTTCTATGAATGCTGCAATGGTAGGGCTACCAAATCAAAACCCTAAGGAGGAGGAGGCTCATGGAGACAGCTAAAGAAGCTAGACCTCATGCTCCTCCCTCTTACTTTAAAGACTCTTTGGCAAAAACGACTAACTATAAAACATAAATCTATTGCTGAAAAGCCTTGTCCCCAAGAAACACTTTTCAAACCCTAAGGTCAAACCCTAGGTGTAAAATTAGTGGAGCCTAGGACGTCATCTTTCTTCAATTTATGTTTCAAATAGCTCGAAAGAGACTAGTGTAGCGTGGGCTGGGTTCTTCTGTAATGCTTCTAAACAAGTCTTTTATCAGGGACATGGAAAGCAAGGACCTACTTGTTATTGCTTGATCCCTTAGGGTTTTCAATGATTAAGCATAAAATAACTTTCTAAAATGTAACCATGCATGGAATTTTTAACTACAACCAATCAAGAAGTTTTGTATGAGGAAAACACTTACAAATCCAAGATAATCTTATCAAACCCTAGTTTGACAACACTTCAATGATAAAAACACCATATGCATACCAAAAAATGATCCTCCTCAAGCGTAGCACCTCACTCCAAGAGCCAAAATAACCAAAACAAGAGACCCAAAGTATACCTCACAGAGGTGAGTTATGTTATCCTAAAATGAGGCTCAAGGTCCTCAATATATATCATCATCGAATGACTGAATTAACAAAATGGGTCATTGTTAAAAAGCGACCGACAAAGGCTAACAACAACCATTGTTGTCATTAAATGCTAAAATGTCAAAGTATTAAAAGGCTAAAAGGGAGGCGATCGTTAGTGCCTCACGAGAGCGTTGGCCCTTTTGGGCATATAGGCATCCAGGCAAGCGTTATTTAACAGAACTGCAGCTTGCAGGGCTGCCAAATAGTCATGGCATGCTAAAATGATAGGCTTTCTGGGTGATCTAAGTGCATCGAAACCATCATCCCATCGCGGTGAATCCCCCTAGGTCAATCTACGCCAAAGTGTCTGGCGGTGAGAGGTCCTAACATCTTCTTCATGCAAGGGCTCATCATGATGTTATCCTGTCTCTGCCATCCCAACAATAGCCATCGATGGGCTCTTGTTGTGAGGTCGGAGCTAATCATCTCCCCATATGCAGGTCCTCGGGTACTGTCCGTAGGGTATGGTCTCACCTCGCCCTCCATGGGCTCATCATCCCTAGAGATCATAGCAATGTAAATCATACTCATCATTAAAGTTATCAAAACATATGCAGCAAATCCCTAACATATCATCAGAGCTCAAAGACATTACGGATCTATATACAAAGCTAGAAACCCAGCAGAACAACCTATTAGGCTAATACCACAAGAGATGGGAAGTTTCTCCAGAAGATTATTCAAACCATGTTTATGAAGTGATATGATCCAGGGATGTCGGTCCTCAAAATAAGACCAAAGAGGCGGTGTTGTCGTAGATTTGCCTTTGTGGGAGGCCCGGTACCCGTCATGGATACATTTTTTTCCAAGCCCTTTATTGCCTTCACATTTTGCTTTTATTGCTTTTCTTTCTTTTTACTTCAAAAGGTCGACCGAGGAGGGCACTTAGCGGTGGCGGAGGCGTGACCACCAGTTATCTTGTAGCGAGGAAAATGATAAAAGTTGGCTCGTGATAGGACTTTTCCTTTAGCCATACAACCAAAGGTCCGCTGCCACAACTTGGTAGCTTGAGGATAGTGGCATGTCATGTCACTAAATCACGATATGAACATAATGGAGTGCGGCTGATGAGACCTCCATCCTCTTAGTTGGAGTCTTGTTTTTTATTATTTTTTCTTAGGGTCCTTTAGTTTCTTGTCGAGAGGATTTTTACTGCCTTCACGGGGATCCCCAGGCAAAGCATCTCGAGGTTTATTTTCCTATGAAGCACATCTTTTACCCGGTACTTTTACCCCCGGAGCCTTTAGCCCCTTCTTCCCTAGGAGCAAGATGTAGCCTCAAAGGTCATCCCACAATAGCCAGACAGAATGGGTCGGATGAGCAGGGTATAAGATAATAAAATATGATAGATGGTGCAGAACGGACAGTAAGCTCTGCGTCTACCCAGTGGCCCTAGCAAAACCATGAATATCAGCTTGCTAAGTTACCCCATCAATCCCCCCTCAACAATGTGAATTAGAGTGGATTAATTCAAACCCGGTCATTAAGTAGAACCTAATGCATATATAAGAGGTTATAAAAATCAAACCTAATGCATATATAAGAAGGTTATAAAAATCAAATATGACACATACCATGATACCTCGGACCAATTACCTCATGGAGCAAGAGTCCTCTCTGATGCAGGCCCAGGCCGGTGGTGATGGAAACTACTACTGCTGACAGGACAAATCTGACGAAAAAGAAGAGAGATGGGCCCTCCAGGGCCATGCTTAAGTCAACCCTGCTCTCGGTACTCCATGTCTAGGACCATGTGGGCCTCGAGACATGATCTCCTAGTTATCCCTAGATATCGGGGATAACATGGCCCATGCATTTGCATATAATAGTAGAAGCCCTAGAGTTTGCATGCGCATAATTTTATTCCCAGTTAATAAAAGAATCCCCACGTTCAATTGCTTTCCTAATGTGATTGCATGCTTGTGTTTTGATTGTTTCTAGTAGAGTTGCATTCTTGCATTTCTTTTGGGGGTGTTGTGTACTCTGAGAATCCACAGGGCAAGTATGGTGTGAGCATACCACCTTGGATAATTAGGTATTAGAGCGGGAAGGGTTCTTGCTTAGTTACAACCCTAGCAAAGAAAATAAGAGTTGGGTAGACATTGTTCTTGAGAAACAACTCCATTTGCTTGTTGGGTAGAGTTGTAGAAGGGAAGGAAGATAGTTCCAATAGGAAGTTTGGGTGGAAGATGTTGAGGAGTTAGAGTGCACACATTGAAGGAGGATTCTCAATGGAAAAGAGATTGAGGTGTAGTTACAAAATATGCACATCATGAAGGGTAGCTCCAATGAAGAGAAGGGTTAGGTAAAGTTTTTTGAGTGAGAGAAACAACTCCAGAAGAGCAGATCTGAAATCTGCGTATTTGGAAGAATAGCTCCAATAGAGAGCATTGTTGGGTAAAGCTATTGTTGAAGAGGAAACAATCCCAACAAAGAAGTTTTTGGGTAGAATTATTTGTGGTTTGTTGAATAGAAGAAGTCTACAAGAGAGTTGCACAAGAGAGAAAAGTTTCTAATTGTAACACTGGAAAAAATGTATGTGTTTGTGTGAAGTGGAAGATTGCTTGATGAGTTATAGTGTGGTGCCAAGAGGAAGTGCACAAGTCAGTGGAGGAAATAACAAGCATCACAAAGATGAGGATGAGGTCAAGTAGGAGGTGCAAAGGTTGCTTGCACATTTGACTGCCTTGAAAAGGACTCACCAAAGAAGAAAGTCTTAGAGTTTGGCTTATGAAATTGAAGATGAATGGGAAGAGATGTGTCTTAAAGAGACACAACAACTCTCGTTTTGAACTAAGAGAAGGTTGACCAAAGATCAATAGAACTTAGAGGAGAAAAAAGAAGAAGAGGTGAAGATGATGGTAGCTAGTTGAAATTATAATCATTTGAGGCAAAAGAAGATTTCCATGTTGAGGTGGAGATAATAGAAGATGATGAACATGTCATTGATTGCATGCCTTAAAAAGAGATGGAGAGTGAGCTTGTAGCTACATGCATGCATGAATGATCTGAAAATAGAAGGCTGACTTGTTATGCTATGCAAGCACCCTCTACTTCATTAAAATAAACTTTACAGGACCTTGCTTCATGTGTTAAAATATGCAAGATAAAATTATGTGCCAAATTTAT
>SNQJ01S0157278.1:1376-15347 GCA_010110895.2 Picea sitchensis
GTTAGGTCTTGTTTTATTATTTTTCTTTGGGTCCCTTTTGTTTCTTATCGAGAGGCCCTTTATTGCCTTCTCGGGGATCCCTGGGCGAGGCATCTCTAGGTTTTATTTCATATGGATTTTACCTTTTACTGGTTGCTTTTACCTCCTGGGCCTTTAGCCCCTTCTTCCCACATGACAAAGTGGAACCCCTCAAACAGGTCATCCTAACGGCCAGACTAGGGGAATGGGATGGATGTATGGGAGACTAGCAGACGATGGCTCTTCAAGTCCCCCCTGGTGGCTAACCAAAACCCATGGATACAAGGTTGCTAGGGCATCCTGTTAATCCCCCCAACAATGGTCAAGTGGGTTAGTGTAATATCCAAGCAGTTGTCAGAAATGTAAGGAACCTAATGCATATATCTAAAAGTTATAACGATCAAACATGACACATACCATGATACCTGGACCAATTACCTCATGGAGCAAGAGTCTTCTCTGACGCAATTCCAAGACGATGATGATGGATGTTGCTGCTGTTGACAGGAAAAATCTAGTGAAGAAGAAGAAGGATGGGCCCTCCAGGGCCATGCTCAGGTCAATCCTACTCTCGGTACTCCATGTCTAGGACCCGTGGGCCTCGAGACATGATCTCCTAGTTATCCCTAGAAATCGGGGATAACAAGCCTTTGAATCCTTGGGATTATAGGCATGTTCCTCAATATCTTACGAGGAAGACCATGCAATTTACCATTTTTGTTTGATTTATGGTACCTGTCATGCCCACATTTCAGACATATCTATTTGTCTGCATATTCTCCCCTATATAGAATACAATCATTCAGACATACATGATATGATGTATACTCAACACCCAACATTTTCAACAACTTCTTTGCCTCTTCGCAGCTACCAAAAAAAACATTATCACTAGGAAGAACCTTATCTTTGAATATCCTATAGCTAGTGGGCAATGGAAATGTGCAAGGTCATTTAACGTTTATAAAGGCAACCATTTCTAATGTTGATTATGTGACAAGATTTCTGAAAATTAATATAAGGCACTTGTTGGTCAATTACCTCAATATTTTCGAGAAACATGTGTTTGACATGCCAAACTTTGCTTTCACGTTGTACAATAACATTGTTGTCCCAAGTTGAGTAGACTTTGACCGGGAACTAGGTCCAAAGAGAGTGGTGGTGGAAGCATATTTTAGGCTTTAGAAAATGGTATCATTGATATGAGCATCATCCCCTAGCTCATCGTTATAGAATGTATATAACAACATTATCTCCATGACATTCATATCCCGTAAGTAATCATCCATACCAACCTCTTTTTTATTGTCTCCATTGCCAAATTCTAAAGAACTACTATTTTTGTAGTCATTTCTAACTGGTGAATCTGGACGTAGTGGGAATTGAATAAGTGGTTGATCCAACCATCCTTGGTATGCTTCCTATCTGATTTGTGCTCTCATTGTAGCCTTATCTCGGGTTGACATTGTCGTGGGGTGCAACGGAAGATGGTAGGTAGGTCACTCATCATTAGAAGAATCCTAATTTCAAAAATATTGAACATTAGTACATTCATGATATTAGTAAGCACAATGCAATAATTTGTTTGTTCAAATTACATTATACCAAACAATTATCACCATCTATGACCAAGGATTGTGATTGGAAGATGGAATATAACAATTCGCAGGGTAAAGTGCTTGTCCATTTTCATCTACCAACTGCTTGTGGTATGTTGCTCCTGATAAGACCTTCTAACATTTTTGAACCGGTAATGGAATATTTTTTGCATTTGAACTCGATTTTGAATTAGGATCCTGCAAATTTGGATGCATTTTTATTCAGATTGACATGGATAAAGAAATTCAATGAGATAATCGAAACATAAATAAAATAAGTTAAACTTACTAGAGATGGAAAGGGAGAACTCCGCGGTGAACTTTGAGCAATATGAAATGGGATGGAATTTGAAGAATTTTCCATTTGATCATATCGTAATGTTTCCTCCCTACATTTCAACAAAATTAGCAATAAATTTTCCTGTACATATCTAAAACAAATTTCGAGGACCATACCACAATCTGAGTTTGAATATAGTTTTGAAATCATTTTTAAGAATAAGATGACACAAAATGTAAAATGTATACTAAGTATTGCAAGTCATGTGAATTAATCCTAAAAGATAATTTGAGATGAATATATGATTTTATGTGCAAATAAAATTTCAAATAACTTTAAAAGCATAACGGTGCTCTTAAAAACCACAAACGCACCAATGTGCATATTAATAATAAGCGTTCGTGCATTGAAAAAACAACCACACCATGTTTCTAGATTTTGTTAATAAAAAATAATTAAATGTCATCGGTGTGTCAAATTATATGGACACATTGGTGCATAATGTAATATGGGCGCACCAGTGTATCTTACATAAATGCACCGTTGTGCTGAAAAAGTAAAAACAAAAAACGCGGTTTTTTTTAAACAATTAAAAAAAGAGGAGGAATCGAATTTCATAAAGCCATTTAAATACTAAAAAACTATTCACTATTTCATTATTTTGCAAACTTTTGTAGGGGAGATACTTGCAAGAGAGACATACGGAGGAACACTGTGGAGGAGCAAAATACTTTGGAACCACAATATTATTCAGAATATGAGAATTTGAAGGGTATGGTGATTCGTTGTAAACCATTTTCATAAAGTTTTTTTAATATGAAGAAGGTATTCAATATTTTCATTATTTTTCCAAAATTTACAGAAGATAGATTTGGAAGAGAGACATACCGAGGAGTACTGTGAAACAAAAGAATACTTTGGAACAACAAAATTTTTAAAAAATCAGGATTTGAAGGGTATGGTGATTCACTAAAAACCCTACATTTAGAAAAAAAAAAAAAAAAAAAAACCATACTTACCTTAAACCCTTGTTTTGTTTTTGCTTACATGAATACAAAATTTCACCCTAGGGTTTAACTCCCTCTATCACTTCAAAATTAGGGATTTTCGTTTTAGGTATTTTAGATCTAATGAGTTTGTTTTTTATATATAAGTATTTGGCATGTGATGCAAAGGGGCCACTTATTGCATCGGATCTCAAACGTAGTCGACCCTCTGCCTTTTAAAAAAAATAAAAATAAACAGTTTTACAATTGACATTTTTTTTAAAAATGTTTTATGCTTTTCCAGTGTGCCTTTTCGACAGAAACACATCGATGCATTTATGTATAAGGAACACACCGATTAATCCATATATATATATATATATATATATATATATATATATTAAAGAATATGGTGCAAAAATAAAAATATCGTCGATGTTCTCATATAAACAACATAGAAAATCTTGTCACATATTTTTTAAAATTTTTCTTCTCATCAGTGTGTAATTTTTCTATTTTTTTTTTTTTATGAATGTTTTATTTTTTTGCTATGTTTTTGTTTTCTACTGTAGTCGTTTTGATGTCTTCTATATATATTGCACCGTTGTAATTCACAATATTTTAAAAAAGAAATTAAATTGTTCGGTGCGTGTTGTTGTATGGAACACACCGATGCTTTGTATATAAAAAGCGCACTGGCTACAATGATTTTTTTCACTCAAAATTATGAGATTTATTTATAAAATACATTTAATATTTTTTGTATTGAATGGTACAGGTTGTATATTGATAAAAATATGAGTGAGAAGAGTTCAAATAAGAAAAGTTATGATCGACACAATGATGACACATCCAAAAAAACAAAAAAGGCAGGGTCTTTGTAAATTCTATACAAAATTATTATGGTTGAAATACATGTAAGTTTAACTAATATGTATTGGTTAGTGTGTCATGCAGGGCCACAAAATGAGGAAACTTGATAGCATTATTTATGATCTAAGTGCAGAAGAGTGTAAAATCTTGATGGAAAAATTTCAGAGGGATGAATCAGGTGAATGAAAAAATACTATTCAATATGTTTTTTTTTTTTAATTTTCATTAATAATATACTTAGGAATATTAGATGGCATGTTTCAAACAATCTATTAATTCACATATGTTTAATGTTATACAAGCACCAACAACGAGGGAACAAAATTTCATCATAAAAAAACAAAAATAATTAATATAAAAGATGTAAATGATGATGAATTAGTCCTTAGCTCATCTAGAGTGGTGTTGGAGATTAATAAAAGGGGAAAAAACTTTTACAAAACTATGAGAGATATAGTGGAACGAACGTATATACGTAATTTCCACTTACAATATAGAAATCAATACAATGATTCCAAGAACCAGGTTATATTTAAACTACATGAAGCATCAGAATTGTAATAGCAAAAACATACAACACCAAAAAATAATCATTCAAAAAATAATATTCATAAAAACCATTTTTTAGAACAACCCACACCAAATTGGTGTATGAGACCCCCTTGTTTGTGGGACAAGGGACCCCCCTTCACCCAACGATTTGACTGGTAAAGTCTACGGAAGTATACATACCCTACCTCCCTCTGGATTTGAACTTGTGACCTCTTAAGAGGAAACACATGTTCTTAACCATTAGGTCCACTCAAGTTGTATATATATATATATATATATATATATATATATAGATTACAAAGTATTCATTTATTAATATATCAATTTTGTGATATTTAGTTTTCATATATCAATATAAAAATACTTTATTGTCATGTTATTTTTTCAGGAAAATTATGAAATCCGAGAGGACCAACGAGCTGATATCTGAAATATGCCAGTAGGAATGCCCAAAAAAGTGTACAAGGAGATGGTCAAATAACTAGACTTAATTGCATCGTATGAAGAGATATCTCAACAACAATGTGTTTCAAATTTATGTAATCATTGAATTTTTCTATTAGGTACAAATAATTAATTATACATTAAATATTAATTTTCAAGTATTCTCTTACAGATAAAAAATAAAATAAAAATGGAACTCATTCTGCACATAAAATTGGACGATAAGGAAGAAAAGGGTTGATAGAAAAGTTTGTGAGTAATTGTTATTTCCTTATAACAAATTAACGTTTTTTTATTATAAATTTTAAATTGTTTTACAACAACCATCATGAATGTCTTCAAACATGTGCTAACATACAAAAAAGAGCCATCTGAAAAATTGATTGATATTGGGTTAATTAAGGGTTGTGAGTATATGTTGGCATATCAAAAATTAATTGTCGAATTTGTAAGTATAATCTATGTTGTTTTACTTCCATCATTTTATAATTGATGAAACAAAAATAATACTTTTTATTAAATCTATGATTTATTATGGGGTATAAAACTTGCAAGAAACAAAGTATGGAACTAAGATAACAGAAGAATTATTGAAACAAGGCGAGAGATTTGATTTTGAACATATGTGTATGATTCATGAGTCACTTCTTGCTTTGGAGGTACGCCATTTTTCAATTTACATTCATGTATACTATTTATTTCAATTTTCATTATTCTCACCAATGTGGATAGACTCATTACAATTTATTTGTATGTGTGTAGATGTAACTTCAAGAAGAACAAAACAATCGAGACAATCAACCAAACATTCATCAAAATAACCAAAGGCATGGAAGTAGCTCGAGCACTAACAATAGTTCTAGTGAAGAATGATGACCAATATATTTGGATATCAATGCAAGTTGCAATTGTATTTTTTTTAAATAATTGTTTGTGAAAATCAGAAATTTTTGTTTAATGTAATGGACATAGTGTCCCAATTGAAAGACAAGGGATTACCGATAAGTGTCCCATTTTGTATGACAAAGAACCTCTTATTCATATAATAAAATATGTTTTAATTTAATCTATTGCGTTGTCCAATGCCGCTGTGAAATGTTACATCGTTGATTAAATACATGGATGACTAAATATTATAATGAAGAGATGAAAAATATGATGATATAACAAATTTATCCAAACGTCATATCCAAATTCACTAATCAAAATATAAGATCTATGTAATTTTTTTGATAAATAATGGAAATAAAAAATAACAATAATTGCACTATCACAGGTCGATGTTTCTCAGTGTATTTTAATTATTAATCTCATTGGTGCGTTTAATATTAAAACTCACTGGTGTGTTTCATATGAAATTCGCACTGGTGCTTTTATGCAATCAATTAGCATTGGTTTCAATATTAATTTAATACCACAAAATTATATTAAAAATTTGTCCATCGATGCATTAATCTTATATGAAGCACCAATGTTATTGTGTTATTGATATGCACCGATGCTATTGTGTTATTGATAAGAACCGTTAATTGTTTGTTACTACAAACTACCAATGCTTTTTATTTTTAATGCACCGAGGCATTTTCCCCTGTAATGCACCAGTGCATATTATTTTATACAACATCAATTCCTTCTTATTAATAACGAACCGGTGTGTTCTATGTAGAAATCCCCAGTGCTTAATTATTTTTAACTCTCTTAATGTGTTTTGATGTTAAATCACTGGTGCTTATAAGATAAATGCCCCCATGCTTAAATATTTTACTGCCCTGATGCTTTCATATTTATTGCCCTGGTGCTTGAAGTTAAGTGTACAACATCGGTGTTGTATGTGTATGTACGCACTCGTGCTTGTGCCTTATACAAACACATTGATTTGTAAACATCCTCTAACACCCCCGACCGTCCATATTTTTTTTATTTATAATCAACTTCTGTTATAATACCCAGAAAAACATTGGCTATCGATAACAAATGTTGTAGTGGAGGTTTTTTTGACAACTTTTGCCAATTTTGTAACACTAGAAACTTCCGCTATAACCTCCGTTAAAAGTTATTTTCCTTTTAGTGCTCATTCTGATTTTATGGGATATGTTATTTTGCAGTAGATTCAATCATCACTACATCCTTTGGAGCCTCTTTCTCCTCTCTGTCCTCATCCATGTGAGACTCTCTAGATTTCCTGAAGGTTTCTTCTTCATCAAAGGTGACATCCCTGCTAATATCAATATGTATATGTCCGAGGATGTATATTCTATAATCCTTTGAAGTCTCACTGTATCCAACAAAGGTTCCCTTCTTTCTTGAAGAATCTAGCTTCGTTCTCTTTTCCTTGGGAACATGTATGTACACTGAAAATCCAAATATCCTCAAGTGGTTTACTTTTGATTTCTTTCTTGTGAATACTTCTTCTGGTGTCTTGTTCCCCAATATATTATGAGGACTTCTATTTTGGATATATACAATTGTACAAGATGATTTTTCCCATAGATGAATGGGTAAGTTCTGGTCATGGATCATTGCTTTAGTTGCTTCTAAAATTAATCTGTTATTTCTCCCTGCAACCCTATTCTGTTGGGGGTTGTAGGGAGTTGTCAGCTCCCTCTTAATCCATGCTTCTCTACAAAATTCCTTGAGCTCATTTGAGGTGTATTCACCTCCATTATCTTACCTCAAAAATTTAATCTTTCTTCCAGAGATATTTTCTACTAAAGCCTTGAATTCTTGAAACTTATTGAAAACTTCATCTTTTGCTTTCAATAAATAGATCCATGTTTTACGTGAGAAATCATCAATAAAAGAGACATAATATAAAAATTTACCTAGAGATGGTACCTTCATTTGTCCACATACATTTGAATGTATAATGTCCAATATACCCTTGGATCTATTTTCATTGCTTGGAAAAACTTCCCTTGGAATTCTTTTCAAGTGCACATCCTTTGCATACTCCATCATGCTCTACCTGCATATCTAATAGAGTTGTAACCATCTTGCTCAAAACTAGCAAGGATCTGTAGTTGAGATGATAAAGTATTCAGTTCCATAGCTCACTAGAACTAATATTGTTGTGTACAAGGGCTTGTGTTGGGTGTCCCTTTAATTTATGCAATCCTCCCTCTCAGACACCAATCACATTAGCAAAATCTATACTTGAACCCTTAGGCCATAGAAGGACTTGGCCATCAACAAAATCTACTTTGAAGCCTCGATATTCTAGAGTAGAGATAGAGAGAATATTCGTCTTTAAACCTTGTACAAGCAATACATCCTTTATTGAAATAGAGTTAACAAAATCAAGTTGGTAGGAGGCTTCTCCTACTCCTTTTACCACATGTTTGGAATCATCTCCAAGTTCCACCTGAAGGGATGAACTTTTTCTGTCAAATTTGCAAGATAATTTCATAACCTCGTCATGTGCTTGGAAGTGTTGATATTATGGTAGATACATGAGGTATTAACCTCTACATGTAATCTTGACAAGACTAGAATATTTCGGGAAGCAGGAAGAAACCCTAAAGCATTGGACATAACCCTAAAAGACAAGTCGACTAAATAAAATATTTAATATTGCATTTTTATCCTCTAGAAAGAGAAGTGGGTCAAGACATATAAGAAAGAGCAATAGAAATATAGGATACTAGACCTCATTTGGACACACACAACTCGCAACTACAAAAATTTAGTAAGTGCGCAAGTTTGGAGAGTAGTTGCAGTTGAAGCTACTGCATCTTGTATTTTCAGTTTTAGGCTTGGACTTTATCTTGGTTATGGTTTGGACTTTCTTCTTGGTACGCTAGCTCTGGAGAGTGATACACTACCTTGGTTGGATATTGGGTCTATGGTTTTGTTCCAAAATTATTCTCTCTGTCAAGGTTAAGCTTCTCGGGGGTGACATGTGTGCCTATGGTTGGGTGGCAATATTGAGATATTGTCTATGGTGATATGAGAACACCTATTTTTCTAACAGGTTATGGGCCCACCCTATCTTCAGACAATTTAACCATTGGAATATAGATTGGGAGGATTTTCTTAGTTACAATTGCAGTTGCAGTCATTTTTTTGTTGCAGCAATGAAACCCTAACCCTCTTGTTAAGGCACCTTAAGTGAAGAGCTTGACCTAATTCCTGGATAGCCTCGTGCACCCTAGCCTAGAACACCTCCTGATACTCTCATCAAGTCAATACGCCAAGTTTGATTTTTTGGTCAAAGTCAAAGGTTGACCAATTCAAAGCAGTCGTGACTTACTCTATGAAGTCATAAAACAAGTTAGAAGGGGTTTCTAACTTCAGAGCATGGAAGACAAGGATTGACCTTATCCTTGCCAAGAATAAAGTGTTGGATAYTGTGAAAGGAAAKATTGTGGAACCGTTGTTTRAATAAGGAAAAGAGAAGGAACCTCAAAACATTACAGTTATGGAGAAGTTCAAGGACAATGACATCACTTCTATGAGTATTATAGTGGACTTTGTAAATGACCACTTGATACCCTACATCTCTCATCTTGACTCATCTAAGAAGGTTTACGATACCCTAACTAATCTCTTTTCAGTCAGAAACATTGGAAAAGTAATGAGTTTGAAGAATGGGCTTCATGACATGAAAATGAATGATGATGATATCATAACATCATACTTTGTAAGAATCTCTCAGTTAAGATATCAACTACAAGCTATTGAAGAAATCATTTCAAAAAATGAACTGGTAAATATAGTACTCAATGGCCTTCCCAAGACATGGGATGCATTTTCCGCAAGCATTAACACAAGAAAGGAGTATCCCACATTTGAATAACTTTGGAATTATTGTGCACAAGAGGAATCAAGGATTAACGCAAAAGAGAAATCCCAAAAGAAATATGATGATCAAGCCTTCACAACAAAGTTCAAGAATTTCAGGAATAAGAGGAAGTTTGGCTTAAGGAAGAAACCAAATCAAGAAAAGGATATGTCAAAAATGCAATGCTTTAACTGTAGAAAATATGGTCACTACAGGAACCATAGTCTTGAGTTAAAGTAAAGGAAGGAAATAGATGAAGCATCAGTTGTTGAAGAACGGGAACCCCCAAAGAAAGCCAGGCAGTACAAAACATACTTCTTCTTCTAGTCAAGGTAAAAATATTCTTCATAGTTCTTGTACATACCATGTTTACATAGTTCTCGTACATATCATGCATATCTAATTTTTAGAAGAAAAGATGGTCAATGAAACAATACCTATGGAAGAATAACAAGATTAGGATTATTGTTACAATGACTAAAATACACATGAAAAATATGAAGTATGTTGACATTCTTTGGTAAAAATTCCTGTGGAAGCTATTATATAAGTAACAATTGCCAGATAGGCCAAATCAGAATCAAACTTGAAGAGACCCAAAAGAAGTCAAAACAAAAAGAAGTCAGCAATCAAGAGGAAATTATAAAAATATTTGTGACACCTTGCAGAAGGAAATAAGGGTACAAGACAGAAGCGTGGACTCTCTCATATGGAGGGAGTTGATTACATAATTCCAAAATAAGAGCATGCATTCATGCATGAAGCAAGGATTAGGGGGAGCTCATCCTAAATGATATGATCCATTTAAGAATATGTAAAAATTATAAAGTATCTTTCCATGTTCCCTATTGAAAGTAGCAACCATGATAAGCAATATGTGTTCAGTTTGACTCTAGAAGAAGTCTTCTTCAAAAAGAAGCCTTAAGTATCCTTGGTTGTCCATCTACATCCATGATCCTATGATGAAAGGAAGAAGTTAGAATCTTCAAGGCATGGAATCTATAGAATACTCCATGGACCCAAAAGATAAAAGAGGAATATGAGGAAGAACATGAAGATTCCAAGAAAGAAAGAAAAGAGAGAACAATCATTTATTATACCGAGAATCATAAGACTACCAGCTTGGTTTTAACCCACTAGAAGAAATCGAGCAGAATAAATGGAAGTTATGATAAAGAACAATGTATGTAATAAAATGAGAAAAAGACTTATGAATGAAAGCATTGCAAGATTCATAGATTCTTCCAGAAGGAGGGAGAAAAACTATAACAACAACTCATCGGTATCCATGGATTGGAATTTACATGTAAAAGACTGTTCTTCCCAATAAATCAAGTGAGAAAGAAGCTTATACCAAAAAGAGACCCATGTATGTAGATATAAGAAGACCTTGTGTGGATTCAAACAACTTGATGCAAATTATCTCATATACAACAGAAGCGTGGTGAAAACTTTCTATGACAGAGATAGTGTATCAAAATAGTTACTCAGAAGTTTGGGATGATGGATTGCTAATCCATGGAAAAATCTCATGATGACAGAAGAAGTGCTACCTGGATATGTTTCAGTTTGATCTTTTCCATGTTGTCATGAGCTAGTAGGAAGCATAAGTGTTAAATTCGACCATGATATATTGTAATGATCAGAGCTATATGAATCCTTCAGAGAAAACCAATGTTCCATGAAAGACCGAAGTACATTGAGAGCAAGCATTATATTCTTCATGATGAAGTCCAGAAGAGAGAAGTGGTTCTCCAATATATCTCCACAGATGAGCAGATAGCGGATATTTTGGTAAAGGCTCTGTCCAAGATGAACAATTTGTGTACTTAAGAAACAAATTGGGGCTTGTGGAGACGACTTCCTTATTGAAAAAGGAAGAGATTACTCCCAAGTTGGGAGGGAGCACTAATATGTTATTGATTTATGGAAATTCATTTTCAATTTGAAAAATGGTCTAGGATGAGCAGTTCCTTTCCATTTGGGAAAGTGGTTTGAGAATTCTGACGGACAGACATTTTGCAGTTCGGAAAATGGTCCAGAACGGACAGTCATTTTTGTAATGAAAATGATCCGATAGATTGATAACCATAGACAATGATTCCCCTTGTGTCCAGTGTGGGGGAATAGTCTAGGACAGTCATTCTGCTTGGCAGTCACTCTGAGTAGTGGTCAAGTAGAATGGTATGCCTCACTAGGCATTCATTCTTTCGAAGTTCACAGTTGTGAGTAGTTTCAAAGAATGGTCCATTTTGGAGATTGGTGCAGGACAATCATTTCCTTAGGAAATGGTCTGGACAGTCATTCCCTAGGGAAGACTCATTCTCTCCAGGTTGCATTGTGATTAGTGTCGAAGGAATGGCCCAGTTAGGTGAATGGTCTAGGTTCAACAATCAGGGACAAACATTCCCTAGGGAAAAATCATTCTCTCTAGGTTGCACTATGATTAGTGCCAGAGGAATGGCCCAGTTAGGTGAATGGGTTAGGCTCATAAATCAAGGACAATTATTCTTCTATTCTTGAGAAGAATAGTCCAGATATCCCATGGCTAATGTTTTACTTTCTGAGGGCATATGCTCTTCCAGATCTCACTTATGTGAGTGGAAGAATGGTCCATATGACTCAGTTTATATCATGATATTGTTTTATCCAGGTTGATATCATATTATATGATTGTTGTGGAGACTGTATGTCTCTGGATAGTAGTTGTATGCTACTGTGGTGGATGTGATCCACTGGTAGTGATTGTGTGTCACTGGTTAGTAGCAATGTGCTACTGAGAGTGGTTGTGTACCATTAGATAATAGTTGTATACTACTATGAATAGACACAGTTGTGTTCTATTGSATGACATTGTTCTAGTTTTCATGGATATTATCACTAGTGTTGAAGAGGATTACCAGTCAATATGTTGATGGACAGACATTCTCCCGGTGGAAAATGGTCCATGACATTTATTCTTCTAGGACATATGTCCAGATGAGAATAATGATTCTTGTATTACTTTGTGGAGTGAGTGACTTATTCAGCATCATACCTGATTACTCAGATGGAGTATGGCTTCAAGATATGATGTAGTTGATGCTATCAGATGATACTGATAGTGATTATTGTGCTCGTGATTTGATCATGAGATAGCCTATGTGGCTATGATGATGCTACCAATTGAATGGTTTGTTTGTGCTCAAGACCATTGCCTTTAATACCTCCCTATCTAGGAAGGAGTGTTGATATTATGGTAGTTGCAGGAGGTATTAACCTCTACATGTAATCTTGACGAGACTAGAATATTCCGGGAAGCAAGAAGAAACCCTAAGGAATTGGACATAACCCTAGAAGACAAGTCGACTAAAGAAAATATTTAATATTGAGTTTTTAGCCTCCAGAAAGAGAAGTCATCCCACATAGCTAAGAAAAAGAAGTATAAACATAGACTGTCAGAGCTCATTTGGACACACACAACTTGCAACTGCAAAAATTTAGTAAGTGTGCAAGTTTGGAGAGTAGTTGCAGCTGCAATTAGTGCAACTTGTATTTTCGGTTTTAGGCTTGGAATTTCTCTTGGTTATGGTTTGGAATTTCTGCTTGGTACACTAGCTCTGGAGAGTGGTACGCTACCTTGGTTGGCTATTGGGTCTAGTTTTTTCTTCCATAATTATTCTCTCTATCAAGGTTAATGTGCTTGGTTGTGGCATTTGTGCCTATGGTTGGGTGACAATATTGAGATATTGTCTATGGTGAAACGAGCACACCTATTTTTCTAACAGGAAGAACCATTGTCCACTAACCAAATATCACTTCCTTGAGTGATGGTACCTGTGAGAGTTGAGATAAATACATACTCTTCACCTTTTATTTCCCTTGTCTTATTCTAAGATGTAGACTCATCCATATCTATTGCATGTGCATGATGTTTTCTCTTTCCTTTCCCTTGAAAACACAGGTAAGAAAAATGTCCCAACCTCTGACGGTTGAAACATCTAATCTTAAATACATCTTCTTGTGATTTGAAACTGGTATTCTATTTTTCTTCAGACTGTTGTTCCTTCTTTCTTTCCTTTTCCTCACATGAGCAGTGACACAACACACCCACCTCAACAGGGTTTGCTCGACCTCTCGGTCTTTGGATCTTCCTATTCCGTTAAGACGAAATGGATCCTTAGTTCCTCTGGAACCTTCAATGCATATAAAACCACAGGTCCTTCTAGCAGTTACCCCCGCACGAACGAGCACTAGGCGTGAACCTCTACTCAACGTGACCACTAGCGTGACCACTAACTTAACCTCAGAGGGCTCTTCAATTTCATGACTTCGCATTTTGCGATTTCAGGATTCTTGGTGTGAGTCACCCCGACTCCTCCGATTCTCGAAACCCCGAAATGGGCTAACGGTCCTTAGCTCCTTCCTTATTCTTCTACCATATGACCTCTATTCAAACCC
>SNQJ01S0157278.1:22570-43563 GCA_010110895.2 Picea sitchensis
ATCTAAGCTATCTTATCGATTTAAAAGCTCTACAACTACTTTACATTGATTACATTAATTGTTTACAACCGGCAGATGAGAGCAATTCTCAAGATCTGCGTTACAATCCCCAAATCATTTAAGAGCACTTATGTCTCTCCATATATTACATTAATGTGCCATCCTTTTGAAATTCAAAATATCTTCAAAATGTGCTCTGGTGCGTATCCAGTTGTCCTATGCTTGTGTTTTCTTGTGATGCTCTTGCATCAACCAACAAGAGCTTGATTCTCTTCATCATTGGTCTTCTACATCTTGGATGTCAATCTTGATTCTTCTTGGGCATAGTCAGTCCATAGCTTGTCAAATTTAGGCAATTTCCTTGTTGGACAAATTCCCTCAATAAATGCATCCCAAGAGGAAGGAAAGCCATTTAGATTTGTAGTCAAGAGATCTGCATCAACCATTGAATCTCCAATAGCTACTAGCCGATCCTTGATCTGAGAAATCCTTATGAAGTAGGTAGAAATTGAATCTGACTTGTTCATTATCATATTTTTGAATTGATGTCTTAGGGTTAGCTTCTTGCTTGTATTCTTTCTTTCATATAGTCTTGATAAGGCATCAAACATATCCTTTGGTGTCTTCAATTCTGATACATGAGGAATCAAGTGGTCCTTGATTGAATCTATCAAGATCTTCTTGGCCTTGTTCTCATTCTTCTTATGTATTGCCTTGGCCTCTTCCTCTTCTAGTTCTAGGAGAACTTGCTTGACATGATCCAAGAGCTCACTCTCTTCTAGAATGAGAAACATTCTATGCTTCCATGATATGAAATTGTTTGCTCCATCTAGTCTATATTCAACTCTCAGACTAGTAGTCATTTTCGCTTGTAGAAACCCTAGTCCTGAAATATCCCAAAATGTCAACCTTCTTAAAAAATCAACGCTAAGCTTTTAGGACATGTGCTAGGGTCAAGAGAGTTTCCTAGTAAAATTTTCTCCTCAACGCTGGCACTAGAAAACCCCAACGACTGGAAATATTTGTTCTTGTTGATGTCTTACGCTAAGACAAATATGGCTTCAACCCTCATGCTTTGATACCATGTTATATTTTCTTGAATTTTCAGTAGCAATAGATTTACCAAAGTATTTTGATCTTCATTTAACATTCAACAACCATATACTGAAAATATAAGCAGGATCTAGAAGCAGATAAACAAGCACAAGAAGACACAAAGATTTATCCTGGGAAAAACCCAACCAACTTACTTAAAAAGAATATTTCTAGTAACACAATACAACCATGAACATGCTCTACTCACAAAATCAAAACCAAGAATGAAGAAACCCTGAGAAACAAAAAAAAAACCCTAAAATATGATGTGTAGCAACCCTGGTGAGAGTGCTAGAGTACTCGACCTCTTCCAGCAAACTTCCCAAGATAAAATAGAAACCCTAGCAAGGGTTCATGAAGAAGCCCTAGCCTCTTGTGCCTCCGTCTTCTCCTTCGCTTGGATAATAAGATGATGAGTTGAGAGTGTGTTCAAATGAGGATATGTCCTCCTTTATTATAGTCTTCAAGTCACTTTACTGGGGTCGACTTCTCTTCTTGGAAATTTTACTCACTTTATTATTTTCCTATGGGGCCAACTTCTCCTCTAGGGTATTCTTCAATTGCTCAAAGGTCTTTCTTTGACTTCTTGGAATCTTCCTCTCTAAGAAAAGTTGTCAAGAGGGAATACCTCCCGCTGCTAAAAAACATCAACACACCTTTTACATTAAAAATGAGAAAACATATGAGGTAGCAAAGAGCCTTTCATCTACCTTCTATATTATAAAGTGATCACAACCTAGTCTTTTGATGGGGAGGTGTGTCCTTTTCCCTGCATCATCTACATCAACCTAAGAATGGATGGGTCCAATGCCAAGGGTATACTATAGAGTGTGGACCCCACCTTAGACCAATGACAAATGGAAAATACAAGGGTGATAAATTTTCCACATGAGGACTTGGATGAGGACATGGAAAAATAACAAGATGACATAGTTCATGGAAGAGTCATGTGTTGATCATATTTTTAACCAAATGCATATTTATGAGCCTCTTGTGCCTCCTTCTTCTCCTTTGCTTGGATAATAAGATGATGAGTTGAGAGTGTGTTCAAATGAGGATATGGCCTACATGGGCCTATCCATAAGTGTCACATGGCATGTGGGGCTCACCAATAAGCCAAATGAATAAAAAACCACTTTATAGAAAAAGGTTGATTTCTTTCATTCTAAAGATGGGAACTGCCACTATTCATTCTAGGAACCCCCAAAGGTAAAATCACATTGTATCGATTTCCATGCATGCATTTATTTCAATGGGAGGCTGCAGGGTGCAACATTTTTGTAAAAAATGGTCCTCTCAATGACCAATCAAATGATCTCATATGCAAGAGAAATTAAAGGCACCCATGAAATATATGAGTGGGTATGATGGAGAAATAAAGGACACTAATGACATTGCCCATATATATATAATAGGGGTATCGATAACTGGTCGAGATTACCTGGACAAGACCCAGGGTTAAATCTCACTACCTAACACTATAAAACATAAGCTAGGTGCAACAACTTGCAAGCCACACCTAACAAGAAACTTGGGCCTCAACCTAGGGCTCAAACATCCCAAATGGACATGCCTACGCTTTTAACCCAGACCTAACGAGCAATGCCTCATTAAGAATTTGAACATAGTGTTGACCATATTTTTAACCAAATGCATATTTAAAAACCTAAGTATATGTTAGTAGGGCAATGTATCATCACGGTAACTCAAAAAGAGAAGTTGACATGACCTATATCCTTCCATAAATGATGTGAAGAGGTTGTTAGAAATAAATTGCCCCATGCTTTCTTCTTATAATTTTTGGAGAATAATGGTCGATAGAGTTGGAAGGACGAAATGACAAATCATCCAAAGGCATGGAGACATGGGTAGACTTTCATAATTAGGGATGGATGCACTCATAAAAGTGGCTGGTTGCATATTCAATTTAGATGGCCACCTCACCATGAAGAGCTTTAATGACTATTTATACGTACTTTTTCATCTAAGAAGGGGTTTGATCCTCTTTATGATATCTTTCTCTTGTAGATAGGATTTAGAAATTTCAGAGTCACTCCCAATTGAATGTTCTCATGGATCCTTATGTCTATGTGAGTGTAGTTGGAGGGGAGAATGACAAGTGTTTTTATGTCAAATTCTTAGTTTCTCTTTGTAATACACTTAATGGTTGATAGTGAAATGGTTTAGTGTATTGTAAATGAGGTTTGGTTATTTGGTTTGGGAAACATTTAGCACCATGCACTCATTTTCTGGTGCATTTTGTTCATTAGATACACACTATTTCAATGGACACACTATTTTTCATAGTGCATTCTGTATGTTGGATAAACACTAACATGATGCATTTTGTATGTTGGATACACACTATTTATCATCTAATTGACAGGATGAGCCAAAACTGTTTTCATCGAATCAAGACTATTTTCATCTAAAAAACACAATGAAAAGAAAGGCTCACTACATAGTGCTTAATATTTCCAATTTGATTTATTGAAAAAGAGAGCCTCACTGCATGTTGCTTAAATTTCCAATTTGATTTGCATGGTGCTTAATATTTCCAATTTAATTTACTGGAAAAAAAACCCTCACTACATCGTGCTTAATATTTCCAATTTGATTTACTGGAATGAGCCTCACTGCATCGTGCTTCATATTTCCAATTTGATTTACTGGAATGAGCCTCACTGCATCGTGCTTAATATTTCCAATTTGATTTACTGGAATGAGCCTCAATGCATCGTGCTTAATATTTCCATTTTGATTTACTGGAATGTTTTGTTATTTGATTTACTGGAACAGAGAGCCTTACTGCATGAATGTTTTGTTATTTGATTTACTGGAACAGAGAGCCTTACTGCATGGTGATTAAATTTCCAATTTGATTTGCATGGTGCTTAATATTTCCAATTTGATTTGCTGGAATGTTTTGTTATTTTTCGGGAATGGTTAAACCTTTCTAAATCCTTCATTATTCTCTGCAATTTGCATGCTGTTTGATCTTCTAATCTCTTCATTATTGTCTGCAATTGCATGCTGATTGATCTACAGGATTCGTTGAAAGCGCAATGGCCTGTTTGATGATTTCTTGATGATTTCGTGATATCGATCCAAATTGAAGAATCCATCGACTCCATAGCCCAATAGTCTAGCACTAGTGCATTATTGCTTGATCCCTCCATAGGTTTTACCTTTGGTGTTCATACTTTCCATTGAATTACCACCATTTTGGCCATTCCCCAATCTCCCAAATGGTTCTGTTCTCTCCTCTCTCGCTACTCAAGCTTTCACTAAGAAATCCTTAAGGTTATTTTCTCGAATGTGGCCTGGCATTGGGAATTTACCTGCCCAATCCCACTCCCATAAGTGCTCTCTCTGTATAAATCTCTCCATACATCATCCACAATCTTCCTACCAAGTGTCCTAGAAAGGGTCAATGAACCCTGCCTCTGTAAACTGGCATGGCTTGCAAGGTTTCCTAGAGTACACCCCTCTGCCGCAGTCCGTTTGTTCTTGAGAAGTTCCTCCATATTCATAGATCCAAAATTCTTCCCACCCTCCAAGACTGTTCTGAAATTCCTCCAATGTCAGGGAGTAGATAGAAGCCTGTTCCGCCAACGAGAAATTTCCCATCTTCCCTCCAACAGGGAGGGAAGCAGCGGCTCCCGCTACACCTGGTATTCTCGAATATTCATTGAAACCCTTTTATTTAACAAATACGGTAATCTAAAAAGCAATCCAAAAGCCTCCTGCTCTCTCAAAAACTCCCCAGATCACACTCCCCAAAAGTACCTGATACAATTACAAGGCAGACACCAAATCACTCTGCCGATGGCTACTTGAAAACCTGAATTTATTTCATTATTGAAAGCACAACAAATTACCCAATTCAAGGTTTCTGCCCCTATAACTGATCAAATCAGGTTTCTGCCCCTATAAATGATCAAATCCCAATAAAGCCCAAGATGTCCACTTACAGTTTCTTTGCAGAAATACAGCACCCTTGTTCTCTTCAATATACAAAAAATCAAGAACTCCTGATTACCAGCATTGCCCTTTCATTCACAGAAAGAAAGGAAGCCCAACTTCCCTCTCCATCGCAACAATCAATACTGTCATTGACCCGTCCTCACAAGTCGGTATGAAGTTATAACAACAGCTATGATGATAATGATCTGCCCAAATAATCCGCCAAAATTCTCGCCTTGGCCAGACAATAACACCATCAAAACTATTTATCTGTTCAAAGCCTTCCACAGCCTCAATTCTGATGATTTTCCATTAATTCTGAAACAGAAAAGCTAGAGAAAAAAAAGAACAGATAAGTTGAAATACCCAAAATTGTCAGCGTACTGTCAAATTCTTGTTTTCTTGCTATTATTGTTGATGGCTGTGGTTGTCCCCCATAAAAACTAGCATCTGCATTGCGCCGGCTCTTGCAAACAGATTTATTTAGCTCCTCTCCACACACATAAAATGCCAGTTTTTTCAGTGTATTTTGCTCCCCATGTTTTCACAGGTCGTTGTCGGAGGGGAGGGGACGGTACCTGCCCTGCACACAACAAGAACAACCTCCTTCCTTGGGAATCGCCACGTGTCGACACGCTGTTCTCACCACGAGTCCTTCCCTGCCAAGACTTTCGTGCTTCACGTGTCCACGTCACCATCGCGGTCAGAGCCATCGTCGGCCGCTACTTTTTTTCTTAAAATTTCCCGGCTTCTTGTTTTTTCACAATTTCAGAGATTCTTCTCTCTTTTATTTAGGGAAACTTCTGAAACCGACAGGCGCCACGCGTGACGAACCGGCCAACGGCTCGGACGTGTCGACAAGTCAAGGGCGGCGGAGTAAGACGGAAGGAGGACACGTGGACCAATGAGAGAGACGCTACCGGCCTCGACGCGACATGCAGCCATGGAGAGCGCACAACGTGTTGGTTATAAGGGAAGTGGGTAATGTGATAGTTGGTATCAGAGATGGAATTTGACGGGCAAATTGCCAGGGTGATTTGCCCATAAAATAAGTTAAAATTTTTCTACAAATTTATTTATTATTTTTTTTTTTTTTTGGTTAAATCGGTCAAAACTGTTATATAATGTGTGGAAATCGTCAAATTTGATGGGTTGTTGGGATTTGAAATTCCAACCCTGGTTGGTATTAGCGATAGACATTATATAATTTGGTAAAGTGAAATGCATGAAGTTAAATTAAGTTTCTTATATTTTTATTAACATTTAAGTTGATTTGGTTATGTATTTTTATCAATATTTAGTATTTTAAGGTGTGTTAAATGTTTTTTAATTGTTGAAGAAAGTTTTGGATATAATTTGTGTATGTGGTTTTGAAATATGGAATATTTGAGTACACATTTTGATGAAGATAAATGAAATTAAAATGTTTTTGAATTAATGTATTTTTTATATTTTATTTTGATAAATTATTAAGTGAAATTGATAAATTTAATTAAAATGTTTTACATTTTAATCAATTATTAAGTAAAATTGATTTTTAATATATAATGTAGTATAATTATTTATCTGTTTTGTCAAGTGTAAAGAAAAAAATAAGCTTTGCTAATATAAGAACAAATTCTCATGAGCTCCATAGTGAAAGTGGGCGTTGGTCAATTCTTAAAAGGTCATGGGATGAAAGAGTGTGTCACCTTTGTGACACTAAGAAGGTTGAAGACGAAAAGCACTTTCTCTTAGATTGTCCAGCGTATACTCATATTAGATCTCATTTTCAAAATATTGATCACAGTATCAACCTTCCTAACCTCTTAACTCAACAAAAGTATGGTGATCTTGGAAAGCTTCTCTTAATGCTTTTCGAGCACAGAAACAAAATTCTAAAGAGTAATCACTTACCCTCGTAAAGTCCGATAGACCAATTAGGTTTTAGTGGACCAATTAGGTTTTAGTGGACGTTAATCATCATCATCATCATCATCAAATTCTCAAATTATTATATTTGAGATAACCAAAAAATTAGGTTAAAGTAACCAAGAAATAATAATAATTTCAAAAAGAAATTAAGATAAGTACGACTAGAAAAGTTAAAAAGAGATTAAAAATAATAATAATATTACTTTTCTTAGCTTTGTTTTTCTAAGACTGCTAAACTATAAAATTGCTAGACTTAGCTGGTTGGTTGGTTGGTTGAACTGGTTTCCCTTTTTTGAGACAGTTCGGTAATTACAGCACGACTGTTTTCAAGCTTCTGTAACTCTAGTCTGGATTTTGAAGGCTCTTTATATATAAAATCTCTTACTTACAAAAAAAAATAATAATAATATTACAAAAGGAATGGAAGATAAGGTAAGAAATAAGGTGTCATAAGGGTTTTAGTTTATGGCTTATCATAGTGGCGTCTAACACTTTATTCATGTTTTTAATATTTTTTTTATTTTTTATTTTTGAAATCTAAAGTTTAAAGTAGAATATGTGTTTTATATGTTTATATATTTTTTATTTTTTTAAGAAATGTTAATAAAAATAATAATTATTATTATTATAAAATTATTAATATTAGTTATTTTACAAATGAGAGAGAGGAGGGTTACATATTATTTTTTCATATATTGATGATGATGATAATTAATCTCCACTAAGAACGAATTGTTGTATCAAATATATTAAAGGGAATATATTATTGTGTTACTTTCAGTCACATTTAAGTGGTTTATGTTGAAGATATCACAAATTAGCATTAACTATCACTTAGAAAATCAAGACTTTAGAGAATAAGAAAAATTAATTATGGAGGACAAGATTCAACTTTTGGTTCTGCTAAAATGAAGAAGTGTGTCCCATCAGTTTAAGGGGCATGCAACTATGAAGTGATTCCTTCTAGATCTACGCATTAAAGCATTAAAGTGGTTCATTGAATTCAATGGTCACTTTAGGAGTTGTGTTGATCAAGTAAAGCCCATACCAATCAAATTTCTTCACTCAATGAAGGTGTACATAGCTATACATGCAATGAATACAAGATTTGACATCGAGCTCCATTTTCCTCTAGTTGGTCTATGGGAAAATTTATTTCCTATCTACATCAATAGTTTTGACCTATCATTGAGTGCATTTGTAACCTTGTGCACCAATTCACACCATTTGCATAATCTCTACCCTCAATCTTTGGATTCATTGCTTGGATTCAATTTGGTGATTAGTGTTGTACCTATACAGTTAGGTATCACTGCATTTATATTTCCTTTCATGCGCAGATGTCTACTCCTAACTCTTTGATCATAATATTATGTGGCCCATGAAGATATCTTAGAGGTCGTTACCTCTTTAGATCACACTCCTAGGGACGATCTTCACCTTCGTCCTCCCATCAACTTCTTTTTGGGCATAATTGCTCCACTATCCTACCCTTAGACTCCATTTCTTTTAACAAATATCTTTGATTTCTCCCTACTACACACTCTTGTGCATCGAACAAGGATATCTTAGAATGGTGACCTAAATTGAAAGCTATTGGTTTTTCTCCAACTAAATGGTGTTGTACAATTTAAGGTTACACACACTTCCATGAGTTTTATAGCTCATAAAGGATTTTACAAGATTTTCAACTTTTATTTCTCGGATGCCATGAAATTGGACTAGATTTTGGTATCTTTGATTGGTTCTATTGGCCATCATCATCCATTTTAGGTATATACATTACACAAGCATATAGGTGTAAGTTTCTCTCTGGAAATTGTGTATTTCAACATTTTTGTCAACTTTGAATTTGTTGTAGGTTCCATCTTATCCCAACAAATTTCATTACCACTTCGAGTTTCTTTCACACTCATTGGATGATAATGCTTTCTCTCACATGTGTTTTGCTAGTTTAGTGCCCTTTGCACTTTGGCACTCATGTTGCTAGGATCGAGAGCCCTCATTGTATCTTATTGCATAAGGAGGCTCATATTTTTCTCTTATCAATGACCAACCTCTACCTAGTGGAATCCTGAGTGGTTACAATTTAGTTTGTTGCCTCAGTTCTCACTTAGGTTGTTGAACCAGAAATTTACTTTCGATTCTCACGCTTAGATTTGTTTAGGAATAGCGATTTCACTTCATTTTATGTCTTAAAATTTGACCCAATATCTCCATAAAACCATCCTTTCCCTAAAAGAGACCCACCCTAGGATTACCACCCTTACATTCTCCCACCTCGTCCTCATCTTGGGATGTCCTTCCGTTCTTTTAGGAGTTAGACACTTTCCTTTTCAACACACTTGTTCAAAGAGCATTAAGGAGGCCCTTTCCCTCTTGCATTTAGCTCATGGCACAGCAGAAGTACCTTAACCCCTATGGATATGCACACCTTATATACATTTGTTTCTAGTTAATTTGATTAAGCTAGAAGGGGGTGCTTGGGGCACTTGTCGAGGCATTTGATTGACACCCATGGCCTCATGGTACCACTTCCACCATTCACTTAACCACCCTAGGTGCCGCTCTTTATTGACTTGCTTTATCCTCATGTTCCCTTACCACCATTCATAACCTCTTTGTTGCATATTGCACCTATCTCCTCTTTGTAACATGCATTTATTATTTTATTTATTTATAGAAAACTACAATTTTTTGACAAAATACCAAAACATAAAAAACAAAATCAAAGGCTACAAAAGGGAAATGGAATTTTTATTTTTCACAATCTCCGCAAGTTTCAAACCATGTTACATATCTTCACCAGTTTAGGTAGTTATTAGTTTCAACCTTGTTTAGAGCATATGCGACATGTCACCTCATCTTGTCCATTAATAGGCCCCTTGGTTCTTGATTCCTATCTCTCACTATCTAGCACGACTTCGCCCATACGCTTAGACCTTAAGTCTCACTCGTCCCATCCTTTTTAGTTCATCACCTTGCCATTGGATCCCACTCATACCTTTAGTTTTGCTTCATCTCTATGATGTCTAGTACTCCCTCAGTATTACTCACATCCTAGTCTCCACAATAACATTTGGTTGATTTATCTCATTAGGGTTTATTATCACTACATGAGGAAATCATCCTTTATGCTCCTTTCAAGGGAATTCCTAGGTCTCATACCCAACATGGCCTCATCCCATTGTGTCAAGTCTAATCCTTATCATCTATCACTGTTCACCATCCCTTGTGTTGGTTTACAAGAAATCCTCATTGCCTTTTCTCCAACGGATTTGCATAATTGGTCATTTACTTCATAGGAAACAATGGATTTCCATCATTGATCCCTGATAGCATGGTTCATATAGTGTTTGATGTATTGGTCATTTACTTCATAGGAAACAATGGATTTCCATCATTGATCCTTGATAGCATGGTTCCTTCTGGTGTTTGATGTCAAAACATCCATTTGCATGACATTGGTTTGTACTAGTACCTTGGTACCAATTATCATGATCGATGGGTTACCTTGTATTTGACAATGATTTCCATAATTGATTATTAACCACATGGTTTCTCCCATGCTTGACCACAACTCATTATTGCATCATGGAGATCTACATGTATTGATGACAATGTTCCAGATCTAGTTGAAGACAATCGACATTAAAAAATCCTTCCAACATTATTGTGAGCCTCCGGACTAGGATTACATTCAATGGGCTATCTATGTGCCATGACCCTCCCTTCACCATGGGATGAATCTCCAAGATTTATGTGCCCCTAGAAAGCAATACAATTTCATCACCTATTTTGGATAAAAGGAACATTTATTTTCAAATATATCATGACATGGCTTCATATGTACCATATTATAGAGCCATGGTCCCATAGTGTACTTAAATTGGCTATTATAGAAGCATGGGTATGTATTCCTTGTTTGAAGGGATTATATATATATTCCCCCTCACCATTTTTGTTTTGTAGGTGATATTCTCTCTCTCTCTCTCTAATGTTCCCCTTAGTGCATCTATCTTTCCCGGTACCTTGAAAAAAACACATGATGTAATTCAACTATATAATGCTCTCCTAACCCCACACGTCATGGGACATTTGTTATCATGCAACTTTCATATGCTTGTGACACTTAAGTGGTTATTTCAAAAATATCACAGATCAACATTAACCACCACTTAGAAGCTCAAAACCATGGAGAATAGGATGAATTAATCATGGAGGAAAAAATTCAACTTTCAGTTTAACCAAAATGGAAAATTATGAAACCCATTAGTTCAGGTGGCACACGGTTGTAGAGGAATTCCTTTCAGACTTATGTAGTTACCTTTACAACAAGAAAACATTAATTCAATATAGTGTTTAATGCCATAGTGACTTTAGGAGTTGGTTTGGTAAAGAAGATCCCATACTAGTCGAATCTCTTCACTCAATCAAAGTGTACATGGCCATACCTAGAGTAAATACCAAAATATGGGCCAATATTTGACATGGAGCTAATTTTACCTCCAATTCTTCTTGAAGGGAATCTATAAATGAAGACCTGCTCCAACCATTTTCACAAGTTCAATGAAAGTAGAGTTATGTTTCTAGTTTTTTTCCAAATATTGTTAAGTCCACATTGTTTGATAACACATGTATTCCAACAGAGGATGCATACCTTCAATAGCCAATGCCACAACCAGATCAAAGATCAACATACCGATGTTTTCACATGGTAAAACCCCTATAGGGAAACATCCATGGCCCCAACCAACGTGGTCACTTGGAGAAATTTATTAATGCAAAAGAAAAATTTACAAAGAGATTTACATGAGAGTTTCTCACAATCAATCATTGACAAATGAACCTCCATGCTCTTTAAATAGAGATCATGGACCAATCGGGTGCTAATCCACTAATCAATGTATCCGTTAAGATTGAGGAAGATATGATCTATCATATCACTCTATGTTGGGAACATATCGTGACCGTCGAATTACCTAACTACAAATGCATACTAAAGAACACACTAAGAAACACACTTTTACCTAATGACACATTAGACCAAGTTGACCTTAATTAACTCCTAAATGTCTAAATATCCTAACATCCCCCCTTAAGAACAACTTGGGATAGAATTGAAAGAATTACAAAGGAAACACAATAGGAGAAGGAATGAGGCATTAGAGCCTATCCCCCCTTAATGACAACTTCTTGAACTCCTAACACATGCTTCAATATTTGTTATTGAGCTTCATGAGGGGATGTGTTGTCAAATTTCCCCTCAATTAACAATATTGTAAGGGGAAATGCCACCCATTCACTATATAATCAGTGAGAGATTCCTAAAGAGGATACCCCCCCCCCAAAAAAAAGAGAGAGCTTGGAGGCCATCTTAATCACTCCCTCAAGGTGAAATATTTTAGTGTTTTAGTTTTTTCCATTTGATGTTAATATAAAACATTTGATTCATTTGTCTTGTACTCTATCCATCTGCAACTTTATGAAAAATCTTCGTGTTGTTGGTCAACAACTTGAGTTATTCCATAGCAAGCTCTTAGGAACTTGATCTTCAAACATGGTTCATTCAAGGAATCATCATCGCATGGTATTTCTCTTGTTTGGATATCTTGGTGATATTCCCTTTTCATAAAAATGGGTCTTCATATATCACTCCTTCATGGATTGACCTTCTTGAACTTTTTGTGACCTACACAAAACTAGCACCTGTCTACAATAAAAGGTGAGATTATGGAATAAGAGAGGTGTATGGACTTTATTTTTCCAATAATTATTAAAAAAATTGCAAATAATTTATATAAATGGATCTAAAAAGGACACATTAAACAATTTCCATTTTTTTACCCGTTGAAGAGTGGTGGCCAACATAGATTACATGGAAATGTTTTAATGACAACCTTTTCATTTGGTGTTCAATTTAAGCGATTCAAAATCCATATTGAAATATATTCATATAGATATCTCCTATAGAAACAAATTTTTAAATTATTTTGAAATGACATGTCAAATATGTTGAGAAACAATTTACATGACAGAGTTGTTTTTGATTTCCAACCTGGACCAATGGTCATTATTTTGGACACAATTTTTTCGTATGATATCATATTCACATGATTATTGTGGGAGATGAAATTATATTCATGTATTTATATTTATCTCCAATCGAAAAATGTTTTTAAAACATGAAGAATTGACATGTCAAATATGTTGATGAATAGTTTAAGAGGCAGAGTTTTAACAGTGTAGAGTTTACGATAGGTAGTTACTAATTTGGGCTTAAATTTTTCATACGATATCGAAAATAAGTGATTCTAGTTGTCTTGGAAAAAATATTCTAGGGCCCATATATTGTATAATTTTTTTTGAAATTCCTTCATTCATTCCCTCAAAATACAATTGTCCTAACTCTGTGTTTAACAAGCTCATCAATGCAAGATGTCATAGGAATATGATAAATGACCTATTTCTCCTAAAGTGTGATGTAGATATGTGATATTTTTTGTGGGTATATATGGTCCCACTTTTATGCTTCCCTATACATAAAACTCAAATTCTTAGTTTCCAGATTATATGATATGCCCTGCATAAGATCTATAGCAAATGCAACTTCAAAAAACGTCTATAGATAATCCATAACAACTTGTTATAGATATGATAACATGGCTATAACTCTTAAATTATGATCTAGGTATTTTATATATTTTGTGGGTTTGTCTAATCCAATGTTATTCTCCACTCCATGAAAAATCCCATTGACATGGATAAAAAATAGTGAGATATGAACAAATCATTCTAGGCCAATTTTTGTGTGCATGCTTAGAATTCAAGAATTGTTATTTTCAAAGCTATGAGAATTCTTCCAAATTTCATGAATTCAAAAATGCATATCATACCTCTTTGAAATTGATTGAAATGACTTCCCTTTGGCTCCTCCTCTAGTAGAATCCCCATTCACTAGTTCTTTCTTCCTCTTCCTGATTCCTACAAGGAGGTTAGTACGGTGGGTGGCTCTCATTGCACCATGAAAATAATCTAACTTAACTCATGCATCTATATGAATGCATAAGACTACATATGAGAAACTACATAGAAGGTAGTTGGCATCTCCTCTTTTCTCATCGTCACACCATGTGTTGTAAAAAAATTAGTGCAAACAATACTATTGTTCCTTTGACATCTCCTAACAATGACACCTAAATGATGGTCTATTTAATTACCTGACCATTTCACAACAAGAGTAACCAAATGAACTATGCATTAAATTGTTAATCCGAGGTCCAAATTCTTGCGATATGTCATGCACTGTATGTGCAGGCTCCATGTTCCTCATTTACAGTTGGTTTGTTTGTTTGGTATGTATTTGAAACACACATGTATAAGAAAAATAGATTTTTACACGTGGGTCTGTAGAAATTCGTGACCCTGCAATAATTGAAGCCATAAATTGTATCATTTAATATTGGAGTGAGTTAATTCGGGAGCAATCTTTCTTCCCTAGTTAGCTTTCTGACAGGTTTTTGGGTGGCTTGTTTTTAAATTTCCAGCCAATCCAGAATTTTGATCGATTTTTTGAGCATCTAAGTTGATTTAAAATGAGACAAAACCGATGAAATAAGATTCTTAAATTCATGGAACTTTGATCCATATGAAACTCAAACTACTCCTAAAAATATGACCTTATTCAAACCTTTTTTTTTTTTTTTTTCCTAAAAAAACAGATCTATTTACTCCCAAATTAACCTACTCATTTAATATCTTCCAAGACATCTTTGTTAATTCCTTAATAGGCTTTAATATCTTCCAAGACATCTTTGTTAATTCCTTAATAGGCTACTTTGAATTTCTTCTAACTACTATATTGAATGTTACTTTTAATGTGAACAGAGCATCTTCAACATGAGTGCACCCACTTTGCAACATTGCTAGTGTCTAGAAACTTAATTGCCGGAGACTTGGGATTACCGTGGGAGACTCCACTAGATGTTGATATGGAGGCTACATGATATTTCATGGAATCTTTAATTAATTATAAATATCATTGAAGGTGTGGCTTCCCAACTAGTGGAATATAATTAAATGATAATTATATTTCATGGAATCTTTAATTAATTATAAATATCATTGAAGGTGTGGCTTCCCAACTAGTGGAATATAATTAAATGATAATTAAATCAAAGTGATAGAATATAGCGTGGAAGTAGGTGGAATAAAAATCCACATGGATTTGAAACCTGTGGATCTACAAACATGTGGATTTGTAGCAAATAGATTTATAGTAAGTTGATATGTAGCCTATGGATTTGTAGAAGATAGATTGTTCTGCAACAACTGGTTCCATAGCAAATAAACAGTTCTGCAATAACTGGTTTTACAACAAATGGGTACTTTTACAACAGATAATTATGTAACAATATATAAATTAATATTTTTTTCAAAGGTTTTACAATAAATGGATATTTTTACAACAGATAATTATGTAACAATATATAAATTAATATTTTTTTCGAAGATAAACACAAATAAGAACTTTTCATAATGTTTAATTAAAAAATCAAATAAAATATTAGAAAATGTAATGGAAAAACACCTTGAGTCTAAATCTATCATTTGAGCATTAAAACGGATTAATATAGAGTTATGAATAAGTGAAAAGGGATAATAAATAAGAGAATGAGGGTGGAAAAAGTTGCATTATTTGTATTGCATATTTTGGATCTATTTCTCTCAAATCTATTTTTTTTCTCTATTAATGTCCAATTTTTAATGCCCAGTCTTTAGGTCTTAGGTTGGACCAATACTTTACTTTTAGGTCTTAGGTTGAAGCAATACTTTACTTTCTGCATATTGTTTTATTTAGGATCTAATTTTGCACTCCCACTTTGTATCAACACTATTGTACTTAGCAGTTTCATTGACCTATATTTATAATCATTTTTTGGACATTTAAAAATTATATATCTTATCTAACATTTTGTTTATTTATAATTGATTTTTAAACTATATATTAAAAGCCATATTTCCTAAATGTTATATTTTTGTTTGTTAGTGTCAAATAAAAATAAAACAATCTCTTGAGATATATATGTCGTATTTTTAGCCATATACCCTAAATGTTATATTTTTGTTTTTTAGTGTCAAATAAAAATAAAACAATCTCTTGAGATATATATGTCGTATTTTTTCTTTTCTTATAGGGATGTTGTATAAGAAATATTTAGATCACACTATCTCCCCTACATTACTTGTCTCTTTTTCCCAAAGTATTTACATTTGATTACTCCATATAAGGGTCTTCAGGTATCTGCAATAATATTATTTGTTGGTGGGTTCAATTACTTCCATTTACATGCCATTTCAGCCTTTGATTCTACTAAAATAGATTCAAGAGCAGCAGTAGTACTAACAGGGAGGAAAATTTTGATCTTACTATCCATAAGAGAACTCTGTAGAAATTAGAAAATTTCAATATGAATAACATGAATTTCTAGGCTCTGTAATTATTGACTAACTGTAATTTGCAGGATCTTATTATCCATAAGAGAACTCTGTAGAAATTAGCAAATTTCAATATGAATAACATGAATTTCTAGGCTCTGTAATTATTGACTGGATGTTGTGCAAGTTCATTAAGTGAGCACAATTGCATTCAGGGACTCAATAATAGGTGAAGGCTTCCACAAATCTAGAAAAATGTGAAAGCTTAAAAACTGTTTTTAAACACTGGACAAGATCTTATGACTTTATATAGGTCCTATCTAATATATATACATGTTATTGTTAAATTTTGTAATATATCAACTATTCAGTCAGATCAAAACTTTGGTCATGTAAATTGTATTGTCTAGATTTCCATGTTTGTGCTACTGATTTTATAATTAGAACTAACTATGTTGTTCATTATAAAATGCTTTTACAAGTACAACAAAGAACCATTGAGGTACTTATATGGTTATATAAGTCAATGGTTTCAGAAATTGCAAGCAACATTTAATTGCAAAAAAAAACCGGTTTCAGAAATTGCAAGCAACATTTAATTGCAAAAAAAAACCAGATAAATATAAATATCTTCTAATTATTCTTTAAAGAAGGTAGTTTTATTTTCACATACCAATATTGTGAAGGGTGTAAAGTATATAAGGTTAAGTCACTATCACTATTAAATATTATCCAAAACTAAAAATAGTTAAACACCGAAAAAATTAAAAAAACATGAGCATGTGACCAATTGGATAACTCTTTTGTTACTGCAAAGTTTCCATTACCAGTTTCTTTGATTTTAGTTGTCAAACAGTGAAGAGATTTAAATATAAAATACTCAATGATCCAGTTGGACACATAGGTATAGTGCTTGCTTGATATTTTGGGTTTTAAAAAATACAAATAGTTGATCCACAAGGGTGAGTAAATAAGTGTGAGGTTGATAAAGATGGTTACTGCCTTCACTTTTTTTTTAGTTTGTTTATTATATTTTTATTGTTTTATTATATTTATTAATAGTTTTTAGCATATTCAGTGAAATAAAGGGCTCTCACATATTTTAAAGTATTAATTCCTGAAGGAGGGACTTGTAATTCTTTAAGGTAGGGATTTGTTGCTATGTAATTTTATCTTATTTATACATGTTTAGATGTATTTATCTTGTATATTCTTAAAGGTATACACTTATATCTAATTTCATGTAATTTTAAAACCATTTCATAAACCTAAACCTCGAAATAATATCCATTTGACATCACGGGCATAAACATACTTGATTAATAAATTCTTCACGAGCCTTGTTGTTTCCTGCATGCGTATACATGTATATATAAATTTTTTTTGTTTGTCTACATGCTCTCTTCTTTCTTTTCTAGTATTTATTCTCTTCTCTCATAAGTTTCCATTACAGTGTTTGATTATAGAATATTTGGAAACAAATTTGAACATGTGCTTGGTTTGGGTGATTTTATTGGAAGTTGGATCCACGTAGATTAAATAACATGGTGCACATGACTTCATAGTGACAAAAAAAATAAGTGTGGTTGGTTTCATGTGTGAGACACATGATTGCTAGCAATTTGTAATGTATGGAAAACCGTTGGCCATGTGCACAACAATTATACTAGCCAGTACAAAAAAAACAACTACTTGGAATCATGTATTTGATTTGGATTGTGTCTTTAGAAAATATGGCTTTTTTTATTTGCAATACTTTTCTTACACTATTTGTGTTTTAGTGTTTGATAATATGCATGTTTTTATTCTTATTAAGTGCACATCATTGGAAATGAAAGAGGGAACGATACAACATTTTAGAGCGTACTTGCAACAACATGATACTCAAGCATTGATTTCATACTATAATGAATTTCATAATGTTAATGCTCGATAGATTTATTTGTAATGAATGTTAATATTGGCATTTCTTGTTATAGCTCCTACGTATAAAGTTTTATGGGGAGATATATTTTGCACATATTGCTTGTCAAATTGGTTAGGCATAACATTAAGAGTTTGGTCAGCTACTCGAAAGAGAATTTCTTTGTACTTCATCTCAACATTGAAGAAACATAGTGATGATATTATTCAAATGCATACTTAGAAAAATATATGGTGATTTATATATTTAGGGAAGGTCTATTGGAAATGAGTTGGAAAAACTACATTGGAAAGTTGGCACTATAATACAATGAAGACAATGTAGAGGGAAACCATTTTTCTTTTTCATGGTTGTTGTCACGTCCCCGTAGTGTGTTTTCCTAAATCTTGCGATCGTGCACCTCTTGAGGGTGTGCGACACTGTGTCGTTTCTCACCTGGCTACTTGGAAACACCAATGATACTTCGTCCGAACTACACCTCTTCACCTAGAGCATACTCATACTCAGTTCTAGGCTATGGGCGAGTCACATTCCTACTCTAGTGTAACTCTCTTGTATACTTACACAATTTTTTAACAATCTTAACACGTAGTCGATTAAGCATACATCCATGAAACAAAGAGAACACTTGAGAAACAAACAAGAGGCACACAGATATAGTGCAGGTGGCACAAAACATGCCTAATACCTAGCTAAGTATTATTATTGAAAAATAGTTACAATATGAGCACTACCGACTCAGTTTACAAATTAGGCAGAGTCACATGACTCACCTCACCCCACTAAGAAACTCATACACAGATTCATCACACCAATACTTGTTCTTCGTAACATCTTTCACAACTCCTGTTATGCACTCCCACCACAAACTCACCGTCTCTTCTCTGTCACAAGACTTTGCACAGACCTTCGATTTTGTCTCATAGCATGCCTCCCTCAGACCTAGGACCAGACTTCCCCAAACTATGTCCACATGATCACCTCAAGGTAGCAAAATTCCTCCTAAGTGGAGCGACTTGGACCCTCGAGGGAGCTCACCCTTCTTCACCCAAGTCTGCCTCATAATCATAGAGATTATCTTGCTCTCCTTGTTGTGCAAATTTTCCTTCCTTGATTGTGTGCCCTTATTGCCTTATATGGACTCCAAAGGTCACCATTGCGAATCATCATGTCCTTTGGGTGCGTCGTTCCTCTTCGCAAACCATCACACCCAAATGAATTGTTGCACCCCTTTGCAGACCCGGTGTGCCCAAAAAGACTTGTGTGCCCATCAACCATCACATTCCTTGGTACTGGTGCACCCCAACCTTGGTGTGCTCCTCATGTCAGCGCACCCCAACCTCTTTGGTGCACCCCTTCTCTTGGTTTCTTCCACCCCATGCTTTTCCTCATGCTTGGAAAAACCCCTTAGCGTGTTTGCATGCCTAAGGTTCCCACTTTCCCAAATAGTGTGACTCTTGCGTGCTAGAGTAACCACAAATTATGTCTCCTTGAGGACTTGGGCAAGGGTCCATGCGAACTTCTGGCCAAAGAAATTACATCCTCGATCCCCCACCTCAAGTCATTTCCTCCCTTGACAACATCCAAAAGATATGTGATCTCCAAGTCTCTTCTTGAACTTGTGCCTCCATCACAACTGAGTATGTTGAAAACCCCAAGTTTCATACCAACTGGAAACTTGAGGTGGAAACCCCAAGTTTCCAAATCGCACATAAAAATCATCTACAACCTATGCAACCATCCACACTTCCCTCTACCCAAAGTTGTGTGCGACCAATCTGTCTGCTACAATGGAAATATGTCTCTTCCCCAACTTTGTTCGCAATGTCCAAGTTGCCACTGTATTGCTGTGATGATCACACTCTGTTCCATTTCTACTATTGCCTCAACCACTGTTGTAACATCTTGTGAACTTGTTGTTGTGTTCATACTTCAACCAAATCTACCATGTCTATGCACACTGATATCCCCCATGCCTTGGAATGATTGGGTAGTTAGTCCAATCGTTGTGCCCAAATCATGAGAATGCACTTCCTCATTCTCAAACTTATTCTTTTCTGTCTGCATCTCTGTCACTCCATCCAACTCCAAAGACTAAGGAAAGTGTCCATGTTGTAGGAAAATCTCCCTGCGGACATGTAGATTGCCTCAAAGAGCTTGACCCTAACTCTAAGACAGAAAATGCTTAACGTGGACATTGATTTCCTTTCAAATATATACAAACTAACACATGAGAAGGAAGGAGAACAGAAGTACCTGTTTATCGGCGTTTGTCCCTGCACGCTCCGAGTTGAGCTCCGATCCTTTGCTCCTCACTGAGTCCTGTAGAAAAACAAGATACGACCACTTCCTACCCTATTGATATTAGCTTGAAAATAGATCTATCTATCAATGATAAGTTTATGTAACATTAGACACAAACTAGAAAGAAACAGGCCAAGCGTGTCATATTAATGAGAATAATGACAACAGTGCTTACAATCGTAGATGTGAATGCGACAACTTCGTCAAGTCCCCTTCATCTAACCCTTGCCTGAAAGATCCATAACCTGGATAACAACAACTTCACTGATCACTCTCCTTTAGTTGACTGTGTGTTTCCTATGAGATCATAGGTTTCATGCTAGCAATTCTTCCCCTTTCCACCATCATAGAG
>SNQJ01S0157280.1:6468-20018 GCA_010110895.2 Picea sitchensis
AGGCTCATCATGAAGACAAAGCCCCGATATTTGATCCTCTATTTAATGAAGTCATCCAAGCTTCTATTCATGTTGCACATGAAGAAGAGAACGTGGTAAGTTATACTCATTTTCAAGTTTTTGATGTTGCTTCATTCCATGATTCAGAGAATGAAAAAGTGCTAGAGGAACCCTTTGATACACTAGTCTCTTCATGTTATAATAAAAGTGATGATGTGATTGAAAATATTGATGTGTTTATACATGTTGGGAGATGTAAATGGGATGTGACTTTTTATGGCTTTAATGAAGATCTAATTTATGATATTGAAGGTCATTTTCAGTTGTTGTCATTAGAAAAACCATATGTGATTGCTACTAATTCATATGCTTCGCAACAAGAAGATGACATAATTACATATTTGTTCCAACCACCAAGGATGACTTAATGCAATATTCTCATGATGATTTCCAATCATACCATGGGGGGTTTGATACTTGTTCTTTTGAGCACTTGGATTTATTCTACAAAGAAAATTTTCAACCACCACCATGCTCTAATTTTGATAAGGGTAAGGACATTGTTTGCTCGGAGCAAGATTTCGTGACAAGAGTTTCTAGCCTCCTTTGCTTTCACCTTGTTATTCCACTATATATGTATTTGGAGGTTTTCCTCATGATAGTCACTTTCCTGTAAGATAGGGTTGTTTTCATCCTAGGGTTTGTTGGAAGACCTTTCAACTTCACACACAAGGCTGACAAACCTTGGGTTGGAAGCGATTTTTTTTCTTTAGGCCTGTTTTGATCCCTGAACTTGCACCCCTTTCTTTTGTGGGAAACCACAAATATTTCCATAACATCCTTCTCATCCCTTCTTGGTCTTCGAATGTTGGTTTGGTAGATGAGGATGTGGATTTTCCTTTGCTTGACTCTTTCGGCCTTGTCCTGGGATGGATAGGACAGGGTTGTGGTGATATCTCTTGGCACAATTTTGTCCCTCTCTCCCGCCTCTATGAGTTAGACTTTATGATTAGTTATGATACAATGCATGCTCTATCTCATGACCTTTTTGTGTTTAACTTATCTTTATTTTGATTTATGATGAAGCACATAGGTAGATGTTTTGATACAATGCTAGGATGGTTTTATTGGTTATATGATTATACCTAACATTTCACTTAACATAGATTAGAGTAGGTTAGGGTAGACATTTTCATCTTGCATTTCATTTGTAGATATGTTGCATCATGAATATCATGCTAGTATAGTTGCATCATCTTTCATTTACTTGTTGCATTCTCATTTTGAATACATGTTAGGAAATTGTGTTTTGCACTCGAATATTTTGCGTTGTTGTTTCATAGTTAAGGAAAATTTTCTTTTCAAGCATGGTTTTGGATTATCACTGACAACTGGTGGATAACATCCACCGAAAGATACTTCTAAAGTATTTTTTTGGTTGAAGTGGGCATAGATTTGCAGGTCTTGGAAAACCAGAGATGTTGAGGTTTTCATGCGCTCTATGGTGAGCACATGTCCCCATGTTGGAGCCATATGTTACCCCCCCCCCATGCCTAGGGGTAACTGGAGGAGATCGTATCGAGGCCCACAATGGAGAGCATGATCTAAACCATGATGATGATGATCAACATGTCTACATATGGCATCCCAATAGCCCCCTTGGTTTTCCTCCCAACGCAGATAAACCAAGGTTCATCACATTCAAGCAACCCAGAGTATGGGAGATGGTAAGACATTGTCACCATGAGGTATGTTAGTCCTTCTTTCATGCAAAGTGTTGTACTTAATTTATCGGGCATGTGGGTGAATATCCTTGGTTGAAGTCGGATAATGGATCATTGGTTTGGGAAATTGTGTCAATTTCCTTGCTTCACCTTAGTGGTCATCTTTTGTGACCTAGTCTCGTGTTGTCATCACCTAGGGAAAAGGGGTAATATTGGGGGGGCCTCCCAAGGGTAACGTTTCGCTCCTGGACATACTTAACACTTTCCATATTAAATCCTTTCACCTATCCTAAACTTCGACTATGGGACACTCTCATGAGAAGAAGGGGTTGAAGGCTTAGAGGTTGTTTTTTAGTTGCTATAAAAGAATAAGAAAATGATGTTAAAAATAAAGTGAACATAGAAAATAAGGACCACCAAAATCCGGTCCAACTTGAGCCCTACTCATTCAGTGCTTGCCCCAGTCCCAGAAAATAATGCTAAAGCTTGGAAACCAGTAAAGGGGACCCTCAAATTTTCAAATTATAAATGAAAGTAGGGATTAGAAAGATGGCTAACAAAGGGTTTGAAAAAAGGTGGCATGCAAATATTGGGTAACTCAAGAGAAAGCGTACCTTCCACAAAGGCACTCATAGAGATGGAATCATAACACCATAAAACATGAAGTAATCCCTAAACCATATCATTTTCACACTTACTCTTGGTGGGTTTTTTCTTTCCCTTGTCACTCTCGGGACTTATCCCTCTACCTTGGTTATTTATTTCATGTCTAGGTGGCAGACCTAATAGGGTTGGATGAATACCCTCTCATACTTAAACTTGGTAACTCACATGGGGTCCTGGCCGGTGTGATGCTTGAAGGGGATACTGGGGTGAATCATTTTACATGGCTTATGTCTTATGTTGTAGCTTACTTCACATGTTTTAAGGAATGATATTTCTTATAAACTTTGGTTTACCTTGTCTTAAATCCTTCTTTGTTTTGAATGGCTCTAACATGGTTCATGAGGGACGTCCCGGGCTTGCACCCAGGACGTTGTTCCTTTATTGCGGAACTTTGGCACATGTGATGGAGAGAAGTGAGTCATCCAATGACTCGCCACCCTCAGGTAGTGGCTCTCACACCCTTAGAACCTTGGATGATGGATAGATGGGCTTAGTTTTGAGCAGGCTGGTCATTATGCCACATACATGGGCTAAAATTCCACAGACGGGGAAAAGCACCTTGGAGCTATTGTGCACAGAGGATGGAGGACGTTCCCTTTGGAGAAACCTTGGCATCACCTAGGGATGAGATTGCACTCCTCCTGCACTTGGATGTGGCCTTTAGAGGCCTATGATGTGACCATCTAGCCCTTGAAATCACCATTTGGGCTAGGGTTTGATGGATGGTATGGTTCTGAATGATTTGCATGGCTTGGGGGTAAGGAAATACCTCATTTCACAGTCATTCACCCTTGGAGCATGCCACAAGTCCTTTGGAGGCCCAATGTTTCACCTTAGGAGCATGACACCACCTTCTCCTAGATTGGCGTCAAACACTTGGAGCATGATGCCAGCCTTTTAGGGTTTTATTTAATGTATTTTTCATTTTTGGCATAATCTCAGAGGAAAATGAAGGGGTCGACCCCACTTGTATTTTTTTGTTGAAAATTATGTGGACAAATTAAGTTGAGGATGCCTCATATAAAAAATAAAAACCTCATTTCATTTTTGTATCATCACTTCTCACCATTGTGAGAGAACACTTCTGAAACTTTCTTCCTATGGATCTTTTTCTACTTATGCGCTATGCTTGGAGGATCAAATTGTGGATGGTTTGTTGATTTTTGAAGAGCAATTTATGCAATTATGGTTTTGTCTCATGGTATCTTAGCTAGAGTAAGTGAGTTTTCTACAATTTATCTTTTTCTTATTATGTTTCATGGTGAATATTGCTACTTTATTCTAGACATAATGCTTGGTAAAATCCCAAGAGAGGAGCATAAGTGCTTCCTCCTCTCACAAGGTTATTCTTGTTCAAAATTGGTGAAACATTCTTGCTATTGAATTTTCATTTTAAGAAGATAACTAGATTAGTGTTCTTTTACTTTTAAAAAATTAGCACAATAACTACATATAAAGGATCATTGAAAGAATAACATCCACAACATACACAAGATTTACCTTGGGAAAACACTCTAGGGGAAAAACCCAACAAACTTCCTCAATATAGATTCATCAACCAAGAACAATGCATCTCTCCAAGAGAGAACTAACAAAGCAAAAGAACCTCCTCAAACCATTGACTAGGGAAGAGTAGTGCACCACATAACTAAGATATACCCGAGAAGTAGACAAAGAACCTCCACAACGTCACTTCCTAGCTCCAGTAGTGTTTTCCTCTAAGACTTGTGCACTTCTCTTCTTAGCCATAGAGATTGTGAGTTATGTGTTCAAATGAGGCGCTATCCTCCCTTATAAATAGTATTTTGTCCAACCTAAAATTAGGTCTGGGCCGACATGTCACTTTACCTTTTTATTTTACATTTTAATTGTCAAGGCACAATAGGGCCGACTTAACAAATATAATATCATAATATTCTTTAGGTTTTGTCTTGGTCAAATACAATAAGAATATCCTCCGAAGCTACTCAAAATTCAACAGTCCCTCTTAGAAAGGAAGGTATTCTTCTCGTCACGATCATCATCACTACTTTTGCGCTTCTGTACACCTGGTCATTGTCTTGTTGTCAATCACATATCTATATATCATAGGAAGTTCTGCACTTTCACTGAAGTAGCATACCATCCTTTGTTGGAGTAACATACCAACCTATGTCGGGGTAACATACCAGCTTGCGTTGGAGTAGAATACCAACCTGCATTGGGGTAGTATACCAGTCTGCGTTGGAGTAGCATACCAACCTGTGTTGGGGTAATATACCATCCTGCATTGGAGTAGCATACCAACGTGCATTGGGGTAGCATACCAACCTGCGTTGGAGTAGCATACCAACTTGAGATGGGGTAATATACCATCCTGCACTGGATTATCATACCAACATGCGTTGGGGTAGCATACCAGCTTGCATTGGAGTAGCATACCAACCTGCGCTAGGGTAACATACCACCTTGCATTGGAGTAGCATACCAACCTGTGTTGGGGTAACATACCATCCTACATTGGAGTAGCATACCAACCTGCGTTGGGGTAATATACCAGCATGCGTTGGAGTATCATACCAACCTGCGTTGGGGTAATATACTAGCTTATGTTGGAGTAGCATACCAAACTGCATTGGGGTAACTCCCACTAATGGGGATCACATCACTTCCCACTACTGGGGAACACATCACTCCCTCTCACGAGGGAAAATCCTTTTGGACCACACCAAGATTGTCTCTAAAGTACTCAGACTTCACTTTCGTTAGAGTCTTAGTCAATACATCTTCTACCTGCTCGTCAGTAGGAACATATTGGAGCTTCACTGCTCCCTTTTGTACCATCTCTCAGATATAGTGGTACTTGATCTCGACTTGCTTGGACCTATCATGACACACTAGGTTCTCTGAAAACTTTATGAAACTATGGATGTCACAAAAGATACAGGTCGCCTCTAACTCGAGATCAACCAATCTTGTAATCAACTTCTGAAGGCACACTACTTTGCCACAAGATGAACACGCTACTACATACTATGCCTCTGCAGAACTGAGTGCCACACAAGTCTACTTCCTACTAATCCATGAGATCACAATTGATCCCAAACTGAAGAAACATTTGGATGTAGTCTTGTGACACTGCCTACCCAATTTGAATCTTTGTAGCCCTGCAATCTTATCTCACGATCTGATATATATCCAAGTCCATAATCAATTGTACCCTTCAGGTACCTCATCACATGTTTTTCCACAATCATGTGAACATGTCTAGGCTCAACCATCTACTAACTCAATGTGTTCACCGCAAAACATATATTTGGCCTCGTGTTCATCAATTATATTAACGAACCAATCATCTTCTTGTATATGGTGGCATTCATTGTCTCTAAAGTTGTATCACACACCAATTTCAAGTTCACCACCATCGGTGTAGATATGGCCTTACAGTCCAACATCCCGAACCTCTTCAAGATCTCCACTGCATATTTCCTTGATTAAGGAAAATATCATCCGGTCTCTACCATACCTCCATACCTAAGAAGTAATTCATCATGCCTAGGTCTGTACAAAGCCTTCTTCAATTTGCAGACATGAGACTCCTTTTCATGTTTCTTATGGCTTCTCTGAGTATACTTCTTCTGATTACTAGAGCAAGTATCTCGTCATAATCTCTTCTTACTGGGAGAATATTCTAACACAAGGCAGGCTTTGTATTATTATCTGTAACATGTTTGATCTGGTAGATCAATCTTGGAAGTCACCACTGACTTCCTTTCTGGTCTCAAAGAAAAATCAAAATCTCAGTCCTTCTGTCTGGCTTCCTTTTCTGTTACTGAAACAAGGTCTACTAAAGCAAGGGAATCCTCCCAGGAGATCTCACATCTCCTATAAGTCTCTAAAGTTATGATCTAGCCTCCTCAACCCATGGCATATGTCTGTCAGTCCTAAAGGACGTCTCTTTCTTCCATCTAAATCTGAGGAGGAATACTTTTTGAATGAAAATCTCTAAGACACTGAATCTCGTTGAGATCAGGCTCACTATGAGTCTTCATGCTCCCTCTGAAACTTGACTCCCTTTGAGTCTATATAATATTTGGAGTCATTTTCTCCCTTTGTGTGTGATGATTTCCTCTAAAGTCTCATGTAAATGGTCCTAGGGAGGATGCTCCTCCCTACTAGATCATGATGGTTGACTCCCTCTGAACTCTAGCTCCTTCTGAGTTGGTACTCGATGGGGCCGCCTTCCTCACCACCGGTGGAGCCATCTACTCCTCATGATATGGCTTATCAATGTTTCATCTTGTAAAGTTTCATGGGACCACACTGGTCTCTTATTGGTTACTGCAACGATTATGGGTAGGCCCTTCTGTATCTACTAACTCTTTCTGATATGTGGAGTGATCAACTACACTAGATGGATTTGTTCAGTTACCCTTGGAGCCTTCTACTCCTTGCAATCAATCTCCATATGAGATACTCAGTATACCATAAAAGTACCCTTCTTCATCTTCTTCTTCTTCTCCGGTACATGGATGTATACAGTCGTGTATACAACTTAGTATTTGGATAGTATTCGTCGGTACATGGATGTATACAGTCGTGTATACAACTTAGTATTTGGATAGTATTCTCCAGTATCAAACTAGAGACCATCTAATATGTTTCCTCCTGCAACCGTCACTATATATCCCTTCAGGGTTATCACCTGTGACTTGCCCGAAACAAGAACAACAAAGGAGAAATAGTAGACAAGAATAATACTTTTTATAATAATAAAAACAATAGTGAGAACAATCGTCACAATAGCTCCTTCAGAGCTATCACTTGTGACCTTCCTGGAACAAGATCCAAAAATAAGAAATACAATAATAAGAAATGAGAACAACACTCTTCTAGTGTTGTGATCAATCATTCCTCCATGGTAACTTGGAAATAAAACAAGAAGTTTTTCCTAGAGGAGATGTTAGTTATATGTAGTAAACAATTACGATAAGCATTTATATCAATAATGCTTACATGCTACCAAGTATTCATTGTATCTAACAATAGTAGAACTTTTCAAAGATTTCTATCACAACTATAGTATTTACTTGTAGTGTAGCAGTTATCAAACTTGATATGTGCACATTTGAATATTATCAATTTAATCAATCAAAGCTGGAACCTGGAGTCTTGTTCTCAAGAATGAGTGTTGTTGCTTTTCTTTAGAGTTTCCTTCATTCAAGATGTCAAGTCTTTTCTTCAACCCGTCCCCTATACTAAGACAATATGATTTCTTGACATAAATATAAGTTAGGGAATGCAAGTAAACTCGAAAATCTCAACCTTAATCAACCTAATACTTTGACTTTAATTTTGACCAATGGTTAGTATGATAGTCATAACTTCAACAGATCAAAATACAACTAGATGTTACAATACATATTCTTCACCTAAGTCTTCTTCTTGTAATTTTCTTTGTCCTCATCTTCATCAGGTTCTGGAATTTCTTCTTTTACAAAAATCTTCCAGATCATTCTCTTCTAGAAAGAGTATTACTCTATACTTCCATGCTCGGGAGTTGTCAGGGCCTTCAAGCTTCTCATCAAGCTTGGTAATAGGTTATATCATGTGCTTGAACAATACAATAAGGAGATAAAAAAATTCAAAGAAAGGTTTTGTGCTTACAAGAGAGTGTTATGCCAATCTGACCAGTTCCAGCTTCAATTATGCAGCTGCCAAGACTAGGGTTTATGAGGAAACCCTAATTTTTCAAAATTTGAATTTTGGAATTCTTCTCTGAGGGATATTTGTTCCCTCTCAAGGAAATTTCTCTAGTGGTCTCACTTTTTCCAACTTCCTTCAACAATGTGGATGATGTCACCTTCTAGAGTTTATGCAGTTGCAACACCAGTTGTAGTTTACAAAAATTCATCAAACTGATAGTTTAACCATAGGGAGAGGTGCACTAGGGTTAGGGGAGTCTTCATATGCTCTTAGCTTCTCCAGCGATTTCTCATGTGCTATGAAAATTCCTTCTTTCAGGCCTGCTCTGAAACCATGTTGAATTTTCATCTTAAGTAGTTAACTAGATTAGTGTTCTTTCACTTTTAAAAAATTAGCATAATAACTGCATATAAAGGATCACTGAAAGAATAGCATTCACAACATACACAATATTTTCCATGGGAAAACCCTCTAGGGGAAAAACCTAGCAAACTTCCTCAATATATATTCACCAACCAAGAAAAATGCCTCTCTCCAAGAGAGAACTAACAAAGAAGAAGATCCTCCTCAAACCCTTGACTAGAGAAGAGTCGTGCAGCACATAACCAAGATATATCCGAGAAGTAGACCAAGAACCTCCACAACGTCACCTCCTAGATGTAGTAGTGTTTCCCTCTGAGACTTTCACACTTCTCTTCTTAGCCACAAAGCTTGTGATTTATGTGTTCAAATGAGGCGCTAGCCTCCCTTATAAATAGTAGTTTGGCCAACCTAAAATTAGGTCTGGGCCAACCTATCACTTTATCTTTTTATTTTACATTTTACTTGACAAGGCACAATAGGGATGTCTTAATAAATATAATATCCTAATATTCTTTATGGTTTTGTCTTGGTGAAATACAATAATAATATCTTCCGAAGCTACTCAAACATCAACACTTGCTAGGGTTAGTACCCTAAAGCCCTAAAGTGCTAGCACTTTAGGATTTTATCCCTAGACATTTGATTTTGACCTAGTTGAAGCATTAAAAAGGGAGAAAAGATTACTAGAGCCCAAATGTGCTTGCACTCTAGCAATCCTTCTCTTTAAGGTTTAAACCCTAAGGCCCCAATGTGCCAACACCTTAGATTTTAAACCCTACCTCTTTGTTTATACTAGTTTAATCTTCAAGTATGGTTTCATTTGTTGTTATGAAGACTCCTTAGCCCTAAGGAATTGATTTCATATCTCTCTTGTGGTGAAATTGATCAATAAATACTCTCTTTCAACTCTCTTAAGCTCTATACTAACATTACTAACACTAACACTTGCAAACTTTCCTAATAACTTGTTGTTGTTAATAAAGTTTGCTACATCCACTTGATACTACTTTATTTTGATGCATACACTATTGTAAAGGTGGTCTAACCCACACATAATTTCTCTTAAACAATTGGATAATGTTCTATGTTATGCATGCTTAATTTTTATGGTTAATTGTTGAAATTATGAGCTCATTTTATTGTTTTTGTTACAAATTTGTATCGTTGTTATAATACTGGCATACTACTGCAAATTTGCAACAACCATTAGCAATTATAATTGTCTAGTGTCTTAAGAGGTATTTATTTCTTGTTTGAACTTGGAAATAATCATATATATGCTATAGGGTTTTCTTGTTCTGGGAAGGTACTCAAATAGCTTCATACCTCTTCTATTACCTAGACCTAGATCTTATATTTCAGTGATCTCTTGATGGGGCATTAGGCTTGACTACTATACTTTCTACTTTGATCTGTTGAGGTCAATACAGAAGCCTCCCTTATGGTGGACCTCTTCCATCATTAAAACGAGGGAAGTTCTCACTAAGGTGACAATGGTAGGATCTTCCATAGTTACGCAATATTTGGGTTTGTTATCACAAAATCTATACTTTCCCAAATCCCAAGGCAAGTGAGGAATATTGGTGTAACAACAAGATTTCCTATCACTATCACCTCAATAGGAGATCCCCAAGTTTTAGGAGTAGAAGGAGGTCTACCCCAAGGGAGGCGTCCCTAGTGACCTAAAGGACTGGGTAAGATGAGGATAAGGATAAAAGCACCCCCCTCTCACTGGTCACTCAAGTCAAAGGTGTCACAAGGTTCACATTCAAGAGGGATGAAGAAAATGAAGATGTTGAAGTGTACATGCTCGAGACAAGACAACAGAGAAAATATATGGCAACTTCCAGTAAAAATATGATAGTAAAGCTTCATGAGATAGTAAACCAAGTGAAATTATGTTAGATGACATAAAAAAATGCAGTGAAATGAAAGTTTACAAGAACAAAAGTATTTTGTAATAGCTTCCATAAATATGCCTCAAAATTGCTTGAAAATACAATGAAAAAGTGCCATTTATTACCTAGAATGATATTAACTTGTCACAAGCAAATTTTGAGGTAATTAGCTAGGAATTTATATCAATTATGAAAAACAATGTGTTGCTTTTAGATGGTTGTAGCAAACATTTATAACAACAACAATAATACTAGTATTCTATGCTAAGTTAGCGTTAGTATTTGTTAGCAAAATCCTGAAAGAGTAAAGTTTGAGTGTTTGTTTGATCAATCATTCACGAAGAAAGTTGAAAATTGCCTTTCTTGGGCTTATGGAGTCAATGAAAACAACAATATATCTTGGGATATATAACAATGATAATTATTTTCAAAGGAAAGAGGTAGATGCAAGAGGTGTTGGCACTTCAAGGCCTCAAGCATCCAAGTCTCTAAAAGGGTGTTGCTAGAGAATAAGCACTTTTATGCCCTAGCGCACCTTCCATCCTTAGACTATTAAAATGTATCAATTAATTAGAATGAAGCTACTAGAGAGATATCACTTTATGGCTCTAAAGAAGGTATACTTGAAAAATTTAACTAGTAGAAAATTTATAGGGAGAAAGAAGCACTTATATTTCTCCCCTAGGGTTTAAACAAGCAGTTTCATAATCTTCAACATGAAATAAGAAAAAATTGTCACAAGCATTCATTACATGAACAAAAATGCATATTTTATACTTACTTCGCCAAGAATAATAAATTCAAACCCTAGTTGAAGACCTTTCCACCATGCAAATAACCAAGTTACACCACAAAAAGACTACCCCAAGAGATGTGCCTTAGTAATTTCGGCCAATAGCCTCAAGAGGGGTGAAAATTTCAGTCCACACTTGTTGTGTTATGAGTTATGATGAAAAAATGAAATTAGCGAGCCATATTTATATGGGAAATCATGGCTAATTTACCCAAAAGTTGTGTCTTTTCACAAAACAGAGCCTACATGTCAATTTGGCTTTTAAAATTTAAAATTAAATTACTTTCACAAAATAAAACCTTAAAGAGGGTGACATCATCCTTACTAGGGTGATGTTAGGCCTTCTCCATGAAGCGTTGAGGTCATATAGCAAAACATTGGGCCTCCAGAGGCCCTCCTCCATGCCACATGTGTCAAAAATGTAGTCTAACCCCTCCAAGTGTCAAATCGCATCCCTAGGTGACGTCATGTGCTACTAGGGTGACGTCCAATGCCTCCAAGGGCTAACGTCTAGGTGGGGAAGGGTGGCATCTCATGATCCAGGCCTACCAGGGTGCCTCCAAAGGAAATTTCCTCTCCCTTCGTTGTGCAAACCAGTCATCACGATCTTTCCCTAAGTCTGGGGTCTTTGCATTCATCCTTGGGATCCAAGCCCTCAAGAAGGTCCGAATTGATCATCTCCTCATGAATAGTTTTCCATCGGGCAAGGTCCTGCAAAGGCAAGTAGATACGCTCTCCAAGGGTCCATGAGTCACAAGTATCATAACAAGTAAGCCACATCTAATAATCAAACCAACCGAACATGTGCATCAAACCCCCCTTTTCAAACCAAACAAATGCTCAAAGACTTTATACAATTTGTCAAATTTAGGTGTGGGAGGGGTCTCAAGGCATTCTATTGGGTCGATCATTCCCCAAGTCCAAGGTGTTTCCCAAGAGAATCCCATCTAAGCTATTTGTGCATGTGAACTAGACTGGGGTGAAATTTTGGGCATGGGGTTCATGACATACAAGGGTTTTTATTGTCTTATTTATGGGTTCCTTTGTAGAGGGTGAGATGCCCTTTGTCCGCGATGCAATATTTTTCCAAGCCCATTTATTTCCATTAATTTATTAAAGTCCAAACACTGGGTACTCCCCAAGATAAAATCAAGGGCGAGGGGCAATACCACAATGTCACTTGAAGCTAGAGGTACATAGAGTGCCATATGCATGGAAAGAAAGGGACACTGCATGCATGTACACACCTCAACAAGTGAGAAATCTATTTATTGTGTATTTTGATTTTGTGGGTCTTTGATGTTTTAAGAGATAATGGTTCATTGTTTCTCAAGACCTCTTGGGAAAGCATCTGGAAGGTTTTATGATTGGATTTTATCTTTTTCCATCTTCTTTCCCCTCTGGACCTTTAGCCCCTTCTTCCCACGAAATAAGGTACAATCCCTTCTTGGGTCAATACACCCAAAAATCCCAAAACATAAGGAGACAAAATGGAAGAAGTGTGGAAGGTGATAAGTATGATAGGGAATGGACAATGACTCTTCAAGGAACCCCCAGTAGCACCCTATTCATGAGGGTGACCAACTTACTAGGATAACATGACACCCACTAGGGTTGAATAGGAAAAAGATCATAAATTCCAAGAAAACGTTCTAAAATCAAGAAAGATTTTTTGCAACATGTTCAAATGATTCAAATACTAGAGTGACACGTAACATGATATCCAGACTCATTACCTCAAGGAGAAAGATCCATTGCCCTCTGAGACCAGGCCCGTGTGGTGGATGTTACTATTGATGATGTGTAGAATGCATCATGAAATGAAGGGACCTTCTGGGGCTATGCTCTGTCCATATGGCTCTCGGAACTCCATGTCTACAACTTGTGGGCCTTGAGACATGATATCCTTAGTTACCCCTAGGTTGGGGGTAATAGAGTTACTGGTGGTGGGATTTGCACAAGTACAAATCTTGCAATAATAGACTCATAACCCTCAAAAATTTCAAGTGAGAAAATCCAGGGGTTAATAATGGCGAATCAAGGGGACGAGATTCCCCTGTGGGATGTCGAGAACCTGCGAATCTTTGTGCTTGGAAACTGTTAATAATACTTAGTAAGAAACATGAAGAAACATACCAGTAGACCCTTGTTCCCGTATGTAGAAGAAAAAGGCCTTGTAAGATGACACGTGATCTAAAATTCTTATCCAATGGGAAATAGAGTGAAAACAAATATAAGCCTGCCACTGAATAGATCACAAATAAGGGGTCTCATCCAAATATGCTACCTGCTACCACCTACTATGTGCACTCCTCCCTCCGGAAAATGTGTTGAAGTCAACACATGGGAGAGAGTCACTTAGTCAGATGTCGATAATGCAAACACCTACAAAGTGCAAAGGAACCGACCAATAATGCTAAT
>SNQJ01S0157283.1:0-10570 GCA_010110895.2 Picea sitchensis
TGTCCTTTCTGTAACCACGAGACTTTATATGGACTCGGGTGCTTAGTTGTTTCCAGCTCCAGCTTTTCCACCATCTCGGATGAAACGAGATTATCGGTGCTCCCACTGTCAACTATGACCTTGCATTTCCTGTCCTTGGTTGTGCAAGCCATCCTAAACAGTCTTCTCCTCTGCACTGAGCTTTCCACCTCTTTCTCAGGTGTCAAAAGGATTTTATGCATCCCAAGCGATCTTCCGATGTCTGCATCTTTGTTCTCAGCATCATGCCTCTGCACCTCAATGATGTGAGTGTCACCTCTATCCATTTTCATGTCTGGACAATCAATGGATTTATGTCCATCCTTTCCACATGTAAAACATGTGATGATTCCTCCTCTACCTCTTCCCCTACCTCTGGTACGAGGAAATGGATTGGCGTCAGCATATCCACCACCCTGCTCTGCATGCTGTCTCCTCGGCTCAGCATATTGTTGCCTTTGTTGTGAGGTTCTGCCTCTCTAAATCTGACCCTGAGGTTTCCTCCATTCCTCTTTGGGCTTCTGTGTTCTTTGTTGGGAAACCGCCTTGCCTCTGGGCTGACTCTTGCCTCACCCTCACTGTCCTTGCTTACGGCTCAGCTTCTCCTCGGCTTTTAGAGCCATCTGGTATGCATCCTCAATTGTTCGGATGGTAACCATGCTCAATTCATCCTGAATGTCATATCTCAACCCATTCAGGTATCTCTCCACCTTTTCATCATCGCTCTCTCGATGACCTACTCGACTGTTGAGCCTGTAAAATTCTTTGGTGTACTCCTTCACCGTCATCAGCTTCTGTCTCAGGTTCTGCATTCGCCTGAACAGAGTGATCTGATAGTCTCTGGGGATGAACTTCACTTTCATCTTAGCGATCATCCTGTCCCAGCTTTTGATTTTATGTTTTCCTTTGCAGCGCCTATCAGCCTGCAACTCATCCCACCATAAGGCTGCATGTCCTTCCAACTTGGTAACAGCATGCCTTATCTTCTTGTCCTCTTCGATATCCTCATAGTCGAAGTAGGTGTCGACTGCTCAGATCCAATCCAGCAACTCTTCTGCATCTAGGCTTCCCTCATAGACGGGAATGTCCATCTTCATCTTGGAACTCATCCTAGCAATGGCCTTGATCAACCGCTCGGTCGATGCATCCTCTGTTGTGACCTCCTCTGCATGTCCAGCTTCCTCTTCCACTTCGGAATCACTGAACTCTCCTTCACCAGTTCCACATCTATGTGCAGTCTCCATCTCCTCAAGCCTTGCTCGGAGATCTCTCATCTGGCGCTCCATTTCTGGATTCCCTGTCGGCCTACCTCTTCTTCAGGCATCCCTGTCTTCTTGATCAGGCGACTTCCTTTCTCTTCTGGGCGGCATGATATCTTCTCCTCTCTGCTTCAGAAAAAAAAGACTTTCGGCTCTGATACCACTTGGTGCGAAGTCGCACCACTCACGGTCCAACCCGCTCCCACCAGGACCTTCCTTGTCTCTGGCCCGAAGAGCTATATCACTCTTTGAATCCCGTACAGGGACTCTTCGTCACCCACAGGACACTCTACTGATCTCCCAACAAATTTCTCGGGAAATCGGGTTTCGCGATATCGCGAAACTCATGAGCACTGTTTTAGGAAATTCAAAACCTCGAACCCTGATGAGTCAAAGGGGTCAACGCTCTCACGCCTGTCGGGTATTTCCCTTTCAGGATATCGCTACTCGCGATATCAACGCGCTGAACTTTCAAACCCCGAATGCCAATGTACCGATTCCCCGATACAGCACCACCTGTACTCCACTATCCTCCGGGGTCCCACGCTGCCACGTCAACTTCGGGATTTCACGGATCGTGAATCCATCCTACAAGAGTTATTTCCTGTCGAGAACCCCGATTCTCTGAACCTCGATATGATGGGATTCCTCTACACGCGTCCCCACGATCGACGGCTCCGATTATGTCGGGGAATCTCTCCTCGCGATTTTCAAAGGGTATGAAATTCTTGTCAACACAAACCCCGATATGCCGATATGCGATGGCTATGGATTCTCCCTGCGCTCAAGGGTTAAATCCCTCGCTACTTCTCCCAGATCTGACGGTCTGCAGGACTTCGCGATTTCCTTCCGCAAATCCTGTCTGTCGATTCTCCTCCTTGGAGATTTCTTCTGCTCCATGGATTCTCTTAGTTCGAATCGCACCTGGGTCCTTCTCCTACAGTATCAAGAAGGAACTATCCCTCCTAAGCTTGTAGACTCTGATTCCCTCAGAGACCTTTCGCACACTTTATGTGCTCGACCTTCGACAACTCTCTAAGTGTCGAATTCTTTAGACTCCGTGCACTCACCTGCAACAGGAATCTTCCACTCACTTAAACTCAGAATCACAACTGAGACTTCAAATCCGGCCTGCACTTCTCCTGCACGGCTCTAATAACCCAATTCAACTCTGGGCAGATGAGAATAAGAGTTTAACTGTTTGGCCTCATCAACGCACTCTATGCGGATGAATTCAACTGCACTCTATGCAGGAATCTCCTGGCTCAGACAGAGAAACAATTGAAACTCATTCTCCTCTCTTTCAAACTTTAGACTTAAAACCTCTGAAATCACCTGCACAGCATATTCAAAAGTGAATGCATACAAAGGAAGCAAACATTCATGAGCACATAAACATCATACAGAGAAATAACACCAACCATGAAAGTGAATCAAAGACTTTCTTCTATTAATCCAATTTGTACATGGGTGTTCTCCACAAGCTCTCTGCTCTGCTCTTCTCTTCTGAATGCTTGATAATAATACAATGATACAAAGGAGGGTGCCTATATTCCGTTTTCCCTCTCGAATTCTACAACTATCAAATCTACAATTAATTCCTATCTAACAGCATTAAAACTAATAAATGCCTTCCTATCTGCAATACAATACAAGTGCACCTCTTTATGAATGGCTTCATGAAAGAGCGGCGCTACAACTTCCAAATCATTTCAAAAATATATGTGCTGGCGTTGTCTAGCTGTTCTTCCTCTCCATGCACTAGGTCGCTTGATGAGTGAGCGATGCTCCTGCATCATCATCCAAAAAATGAAAATTATTCATATACCAATCATCACAATCGACCTCAAAATCATACCAATCATATACTTCTTTATCATATTCATCCCTGAGATCTTCCATAATATATCTCTCTTGCATGCAATCCAAGGTCCTTTGAATATTGTGACAACTATCCATAATAATTTGTTCCCCTCGTGAAAATGTTGCTTAATGGATTCAATCTTCTGTAGAATGTCCATAAGGAGTTGAGATCCAATATCTATTGGAAACACAACATATAATATATCAAAATAAATATCTTAAAATGATTTATCCAATGATATTGATCAGATAGCAATCTGAACACCCTCTAGAAAGTTATGAACTTTGTAGTCCCGTTGTCGTCATGAAAACCCCCCAAAAATGTTTGAATTTAAATCAGCAATATATTTATTGTCGAATCTCTGATTTGGGTGTTTTTTTTTTTTTAAATCAACTATTTTTGAAAGAGAAACTTAGATAAGTATTTTTTTTAGCAATTTCAGCCTCTAGGTGCTACGGAAATAAAAAAATTGCGTCGTCATCCGCGGAAAAAACATGAAAATTTGCAAATTTTAAAATGTCTATATCTTGACTTCCTCAACTCTGTTTTGGATGATTTTTTTTAATTGGGTGTTTTTATTAGAGGAACTCATATATAAAACCTGTTTCTACAAATTTGCACAAAAATATACATAAATTTTTTGGAATGTTGTGGCCCTCTTTTTATTCTCCGAAAAAAAATCTGCAAAAATAAAAAAACAATTTTCCCACACTTCTTTCGAAGGAAAGTACTCTTATACCACTTGTTAAGTACCAAAGACCTGAATAAAAAATACCAAAATAGTACCAAATATATATAAATACAATCACCACACAATATATATGGAACAATATAGAAAACCACCATTTTATTATAAGAAAATCCTTGAGGTAGGGCAACACCATACAATGGATCCTATTATGGAAGGAAGAGGAGGGTCCTCTCCTATTCACTTATCTCTTCGAGGGGGTTTCCTCCTATTGAGATACCACTCCAAATACAATAACTCTCTTCATATCTCATTAGATTGCATGAACCCCTTTATATAGTGCAACCAACCACCTAAGAACATTCTAGAGGAAGAACCTTCTAGAAGAATATGTCCTCTTACATTTATTATATCTAACTAACTACCATAATGGGTCTTATTTAATACTATTGTGGACCTAGTCCACCTTACATTGAATGGCCTACACTATGGGCCCTCTGGGTCCCTCACTACCTCTCCAGCTACCTAACACAAGCCTTTCGACGTTTCATCTCCCAACGTTAAGGTTTTGGTTGTTTATGGTTTTCTCATTTATGTTTTATGTTAAAAATTCCTTTGGAGCCTCATTGTACTCATATTCTTGTGAATGAGCATAGTTGTCACATCTCTTCTCAGAGATAAACTTCCACCATTTGAGAAAGTTTTTCTTAGTATGCATTTTTGCAATTTCAACTAGTTTTATTTATTAACAAAAGTCAATTTTTATTGTATCTTTGTGTGTTTATTTACTATACATATGTATTTCATTTGGTCCATTTATAAATCTAGATCATTTTCGGGTGGAACTAATATGCATCCTGGACCGAAAATTCAAAGTGCTCCAAAAAAAATCCATAGGGATAGTAAAGGTTCAATGGACTTGTTACAGTCCTGTGGATGCAACATGGGAGCATGAAGAAACCACGAGGGAGGAAAACCCACAAAGTTTTGTCAAATTTGAAGAAAATAAAAGCTTAAAATACAAGACTCCATTTTTGGGCATCTAGTTATTTGAACCACATTTATGAAATTCTTGGTTTCCTACGTTGAGATCCCTAATAAAATAATGGTACAGCCAAATGGACTGAAGGCAGTGAAGGGTGCACATTATTTTGGTCATGAGGTTGAGAAGAACGAGATATTATGGTTGGATGTTGTTGGAGGGTAAAGATTACGGAATTTTCTTTATTTTCTAAGTATTGTGATGTAAATTTATATATGTATTTTAGCATTGTGTGGTGAATCGAGGATGATTCACAATTGTAGGGGAGGGGGAATGTAACATCCCCACTATAATCCCCGTTTTAATTAATGGATAATGTAGATATAAATGTGGCTATCAATAAGTAATGTAATATGAGAAATGTATCTTCTGAATTGTAAATAAATGTAATTTAATACAAGATGGTGGTATATGGAAAGATATGGGGGATGAATAATCCACAAGAGAGGGGAATACCTAGAGAGTGTTCAAGAGGGGTCCAGAGGGAAACAATTTATGGGTATTAATGAAAACCCACATTTATGAATTTTATTATATTTGGGAAAACTTCTATTGTTGGTTGAGTACATCAGAGCCCAATCATTGAATACTTGTCATAGGGTGGGTGTCAGATTCACATCCCATAGTTATTGGAGAGCATGGAGCTAAAGTACAATCAACATTGGGCAGAGTGAGCAGTCAATTGTCTTGGAAAAAGAGAGAAAATTTGTATGGGTAGTAGCAACAAATTTTTACATGAACAACAAGAGACAACATGGGAGAGAAGATTGGGAGTTGGAACAACAAGGATGGGAGAATTTTAGAGAATGATAGAGAATTTTGGAGCATATCTTGGAGCTGGAAATTGAAGAGACAGGTTTTCTAGCCTGAAGAGTGAACTCTTGGATGAGTTGCACTAGAAAAACAAACAATTGTTGTTGTTTTTGCTGGTGTTTTTCCTGACAGTGAATTCCCTTGAGTTCCCAGCAGAGAGATTCCTATCTATCTAAGCCAAAGAGACCCTCATAAACGAATGGTACACCCAATGGACCAAGAGAAGTGAAGGGGTACATTTTTTGGGTTCGGAAGGTCAAGAGGAAGAGAGACGGGGGAATTTCTAGATAGATGTGGGAGAAAACTAGTGGGTTGTGTGATATTGAGTCATGGGAGACTATGAGAGGCACCCTTCTTTTGTGGATTCCTAGCCCCAACTCGGGGGTGACTTGTTGTTGTTATTTGGAACAAAAAGTCTATGGTTGGGTGTAACTTCCTTCCCAACCAACTGGTTGCACAAACTCTCTTTTAAATATAAGTGCTTATATATTTTGCCGAAGTATTTATGAGTTCATGGCTGTGCATTTACTTTGTGAATGAGAATGGTTTTATATGTTGTTATAGATGTTTTATAAGTTGTATTCATGCTCATTTAGAGTGTTGTAGTTGCATTTAATTATGGGTATTATAATTTATTTGAATATGTGTTTAAATCATAGCTGGTAAGCTACAAGAATTGACTAAAAAAAGAAAACAAAATGTTTTGTTGAGTTGGGGAACGTTACATCAAGCAACTAAAAATTATCAAGGATTTATGCTATAATGCCGCAATGATTTTTAACATTGAGAAAATGAAGTTTACGATAATTAAATCCAAAAATATTACTTATGCTAATTTGGAGGAAGTGACTTCATACAATTATCTCATAATCGACCTTCATCACAAGCTTACTGGAACTATATCATTGACAAAAGAATAAATTGAGGGTGAAAAGCTTATCATGGACTTGAAAATAGTAATAAATCAATAGAGACTTGTCTATGGGATAAAAATAAACTCCTCTTTGAGACTCTCTCCCTTCCTATTATCTTATACAATTGTGAAGTTTTTTGCTGCAACATATCTAGAGAATCATGGAGAAAGATATAGAAAATCCATAAGTGTTTTATAAGTTATAATCTTAGAATTTAAGGTAATACTCCTCCTCATGAAAGTGAGACCTTTCCCCCGTTGCGAGCATGTCTATGACTAGGTATCTAATGTACAATAATAATATAAACAATATGGAAGGCAAGAGGCTTCCTAATATTGATTCAAACTCCATTCAAAACCACCCACGACTCACGCAGGTTTGGCATAAATATGCCAATTCATGGATAAATATGCAATGTACCTAGGGGAATAATATGGGGTACCTAGGGAGGTACCCAAGAGGAATAATAATAAATAAGTATTATTACTTACACATGCCACTTTTAATAAATAAGGCCTAGTGTGAATGCAATAAATGTAATAGGACTTACTAGAAGGTTTTCCTTCCAAGAGCTTCCTCCTATAGAATGTTCTTAGGTGGTTGGTAGCACGATATAAATGGGTTAAAGCAATGTAATGGGGAAGTCAATAAGTATTGTATTTGGAGTGGTAACTCATTAGGAGGTTTCCCCCTCGAAGTGGGAAGTGAACAAGAGTGGATCCTTTATGTAATAGGATTTATTGTATGGTGTTCTTCTACCCTAAGGGTTTCATAATAATAAAGTGGGATTTTTTCTATATTGTTCTCTAAATATATTATGTTTTTTTTTGTATTTAGGTCTTTGGTATATAACAATACTTATCTACTATTATTCCTCTTGGGTACCTCCCTAGGTACCCCAGGTTATTCCCCTAGCGACATTACAAAATCATTGGGAATCAAGGAAGAGTTCAATTTACATAATAACAATAATATTAAATATATTATTACATGTATATTTAAGGAGAAATTGTGGTAGGATAAAGAATTAGAGGATAAAATAAAATTAAGATACTATAAGGAGGTGATCAAACCTAATTTAGAAGATCAAAAGTATCTTTCTTTTTTGACTAGTATAAAGAAAAAAATCAACATTGTCAAATTAAGATGATATAAGGAGGTGATCAACCTTAATTTATAAGATCAAAAGTATCTTTATGTTTTTACTAGTATAAAGAAGAAAATCAACTTTGCAAAAATAAGAACAAACTCTCATGAGCTCCATAGTGTAACAGGTTGTTGGAGAATTCCTAAAATGTCACAGGTTGAAAGAATTTGTAATCTTTGTGACACTAAGAGGGTTAAAGATGAAAAGATGTCCTATACATATCCACATTAAATCATAATTTCAAAATATTTGTTACATTAAGGACCTTCCTAACCTTTTAACACACCACAACTATGGTGATTTCGATTTAGGAACACTTCTCTTAAAAAAATTTAACACAAAAATAAAATTCTAAAGCAAACCACATAATTACTTACATTTCTTAAGGTCGATAAACCAAATTTGGTCTCAATAGACATTAACCATAATCATCATCATATTTCCACTCCCATCAAATCTCTCTCAATCTTAATCCATTAACATATTTCCTTATATTCACGATTATGATGCAATTACCAATTCCTTCGCACTATTAAAAAAACTAAAAATTTTGTTCGGACTCTCTTCAATTTGGATTTTACGATTTTGATAATAAAAAAATAATTGAAGAGAAAAGATACTTCTATATAGTATGCAATTTGGAAACCCAAAAAACAAACTTTGAGGAGATCTCCTCCGATGTCTCCTATGCTCCATCACTCATGTGTTTGGTTGGGCTCTCTATTTTCTAAGAAGGGGAAATCAAACTCAACTCATTTCAATAATGGGTAAATTGTTCCATTTCCTATTACAGTGGTGCAATTTACCATTTCATCGATGGAGTACGGAAAGGGTGGAGCATGATCCTTAATATTTCATTGGATCACAATTCCTCATTGTCCCTATAATAATTTAGAACAAGATATTTATAGTTTGAAAAATGAAGGTAATATCCTCCTACTAGGAGACTTTAATGCTAGGACTGGAACTAAACAAGCTACTCTTTTAAGCACGGATTCCAACCATAATCCTTTATGGCTAGATGAGGACCTTTTTTTATCTAATGACTAAAAAAGAAGATTTGAAGACCTAATTGAAAATTTGTTTGGTACTAACTTGGCCAATCTCTGCAGCTCTCAAGACCTAATGATTTGTAACGAAGTGACCAAAATCCAACTAGATGACTTGTATTCATGGGCTAGGTAGTAGTGTCGTAGATTACGTGATAGTTGATATCCTTGTTTCCAACCAAATAGAAACTTTTGACCTTTTAAATGACCATGAACCTGACTCTGATCATAAACCTTTAACCCTAACTCTAAACTTTTCCATGCACATGAGTGCCATTGAAGATAATTTTGATAATCAAAGGTAATTGCACTTTGAAAAAAGTAAATTTGACCTTTTCTTAAAGTATTTAAATAGTAAATTACATCTCCTAACTTATAAGGACAACATTGAATAACTCTATCATAATTTTACAACTACCATTTCCACTTCTATTAACAAGTTCCTTTTCGAGGTGTCCTGTAAAAGAATAATAGAACGACCAACCCTTGGTATGATAAAGAATGTAAAATTTATAGGAAACCCATTAGGGATGCTTCTAATGAGTCCTTAAAACTCGATAAGATCAATACATATAAATCCCTAATTAAAAGGAAAAAAAAGTATTATATCAATAAAAGGCAAGAGAATCTTTCACAACTATCTAAGCTAGATCCGAAGAAGTTTTGGAGCCAAATTCTAAACTGCAATACTAAAGAAAATAATATGATTCCCTTAAGGGACTAGAATTCCTACCTTAAAAGACTTTACGATTTCCCTAATGCCATGGACACCATTCATATTGCCCATACACAGGATGAATTTTTTCTTCAGAGGACATAAAGTTCGAGGTTAAGCAGCTTGCAAATGGGAAAGCTAAGGACATTGAAGGCTACCAAGCTTAAATTTTTAAAATCGGAGGGCCTATCCTTATCCTTCACATACACAAGCTCTTCAATTTATAAGCCTTGCAAGGATTCCCTAAACCCTGGATGAAAAGCCTCATTCTTTCTATTTTTAAAAATCGGGATAGAAACATTCCCTCTAATTATAGGACCATCATGACTAGCTCGATTTTAGCCAAGCTTTATAAAATTATTTTGGAAAAGAAAATTAGTCTTTGGCTAGAAAGTCATGGTAAAACAGCTAAAGTTCAAGCCAGGTTTAGGAGATATCATTCAATTGTGGACCATCTTGTTACCTTTAGGATCATTGCAGAGGAGTTGTGCAATACTAAAACCAATATTTTTTGTTGTTTTGTTGACTTTAGAAAAGATTTTGACATGGATCCTAGGAAAAAACCATTGGCATAAGTTGGAAAGGATAAAAGTGGCTCTCGAGTTGAGAGTTATTGCAATAAGGATGTATGAGAGCATTATTGATAAGTTTGAAAACACTGAGGACTGGTCGAAAGAGATTAACTGCAATATTGGAGTCAAACAAGGTTGTTCCTTGTCCCCTACCCTTTTTGGCATATACATTGACAAGTTAGAAGAATTCTTGGAAAAAACAGGTTGTCTCATCCCTACCCTCATTGGTATAGTCATCAATCTTCTTCGTTATGCCAATGATATCGTTCTTATGGAAAGAATTCACTGTGATATTGAAAACCAACTAAGAATCCTCAAGGATTTTTTCTCGAATATAGGTATGACTGTTAATACTGATAATACTAAGTTCATGATTAATAAATCTAATAAGATTGCTTATGATACCTTCGTATATGACAACAACAACTTGGAGGAAGTAACTTCATACAAATATATTGGAATTGATATTCACCACAAGCTCAATTGGAA
>SNQJ01S0157283.1:10620-22038 GCA_010110895.2 Picea sitchensis
ATATTGGAATTGATATTCACCACAAGCTCAATTGGAATTATAGCATTGAGAAAAGGATTATTGGGGGATGGAAAGCTTATTATGGGATTGAAAACAATTGTAAATCATCTAATCTTTGGATATGGGATAAGAAGAAAATACTCTTTGAGACTCTCGTTACACCTGTTATTCTTTATGGATGTGAATTCGGGGGTTGTAGTATCTCTCGTGAATCCTAGAGAAAGGTAGAGCAAATACAAAAGAATTTTATAACCTATAGTCTCAAAATTAAAGGAAATACACCCTATCCCATCCTCCTCTTAGAAACAAGCCTCTCCCCCATTGAGAGCACGACTATGACTAGATACTTGATGTATAAGAACAAGTTGAAAAAAAAGAAAGACAAGAGGCTTCCTAAAATTGCTTCAAATCGAGTCGTAACTACTATCGACTCAAGCGAGGGTGGCATAAAGATGCCTGGTTTTGGCTAAACTATTGGAGAATCATGGAAGACACAATTTTGCAGAATAAAGATACTATTAAAAATATCATCAAATCAAAATTTAAGTAGAAAATGTGGTGTGATAAAGAGTTAGAGGAAAAAATAAAATTAAGGTATTATAAGGATGTAATCAACCATAATCTAGAAGATCAAAATTATCTATCTCTTTTGACAAATGTAAAGAAAAAAATAAACCCTAATCTAGAAGATCAAAATTATCTATCTCTTTTGACAAATGTAAAGAAAAAAATAAGCATTGCTAAGTTAAGAACAAATTCTCACTAGGTCCATAGTGAAACTGAGCATTGGTCAATTCCTAAAACACCATGGGATGAAAGCGTGTGCCACCTTTGTGACACTAAGAAGGTTGAAGATGAAAAACACTTTCTCTTAGATTGTCCAGCCTATATCCAAATTAGATCTCATTTTCAAATATTTGTCACAATACCAACCTTCCTAACCTCTTAACTCAACAAAATTATGGTGATCTTGGAAAGCTTCTCTTAATAATTTTCAAGCACATAAACAAAATTCTAAAGAATAGCAAAATTTATAGAAACTTTAATATTTTATTACAGTTAAATATTTACTAAGGTGAAGCAATGTTTAAAATTCTCTCATTATTTTAATTTATATATAAATTTTTTCAATTTTTTTTTTAGTAAAATGTTTCCTCTTATTCCTGTTATTTTTTTCCATTTCTTCTTTTCCACTGATAATAAACACATTCAAAACAAACCTCGATTAAGGGGTCTTACAATCACCGGCGGGCAACACAGAGAGATTTTCCATTTTCATTAATCTTTTCATTGATTTGATTAATTTATATTTTGATTCTCCGAGTCATACAAATGTCACATGCCGTCGTTCTTGAAAAGTAAATATTTATATAATGTGTGGATTGTGGGGGTGTGACATGACGGAAGCATATTATTGTAAAAATGACGGTCCAATGACGGTATAAAATCCAATGAAAAGTTGAATTGAATACAAACGCAGACACATAAATTTCTTATATATATATTTTTAATATTTTAATATAATATATTTTTTTGACTTTTATTCAAATTATTTTTTTAAATTAATTTAGTCGTGAGTCGCGTAAAAAGCCTCACTCACCTAGCACAAAATTTCGAACAGGTACGGACAGGTTGTAGGGTCATCTATTATTTCGAACAGGTAAGGACAGGTTGTAGGGTCATGCGCCGCAGTAAGGCGAATTTCTTCATGATAAGGCACAAAATTTAAACAGGTAAGGACAGGTTGTAGGGTCATCTATGATCATGCGCCGCAGTAAGGCGAATTTCTTCATGATAATGTCTGGTCCCATCGATTATTTTCAAGGACGAAGACATCATATGGAAACTTAAATCAAGATACTATGAACGTTATCATACTATGAACATTAATGATCAAGATACTATGAACGCTATCATACTATTTCTGAAATAAAATTAGAAGACACAATTTTAAGTGCACACATACAACGTGAGAATGGAGGAGTCACTCTAAGAATATTGTTCTTTGCAAAGTCTAGTACAAACAATTCTCCATGTGGAGAGACCTGTATAGCATAAGGTTCAATTCCACTCTTGCTCCCATCAAAAATTGTTTCCACTGTGGGTCTCTAAAATTTGTCCTCCGTTATTGTAAAAACTTTGTTCTCTATGCATTCAACTTGATTGTAAAATATTGATTCTCTATTATTTCTAAATTTGTGATTGTAAAATATTGGTTATCTAACCCTTGAGAAAATGTTGTTTTTAGGTATCCATACAAAATGGGTAGACAAAGAAAATGGAAGATTATAATGGGCCTTGAGGTTCAAGACCCAAAAGACAAGTCGACCTTTTCTAGCAAAGATTTAACCTGGACTAATGTATATCGATTAGACAAACCTTTATTTGATCGTATTACACGAATCCCTCTAGGTAGAGTTCATAATTTTATTAGAGGGGAATAAAGCAATGCCGATGCTCCTTGTACTTTCTTACACACAGTGAAAAAAACCATAGCAAAAAGTGATAACGGTCACAAGCTATATGAGTTGTAAGTATTTCACAATCACATGGCTCTTGCATTTCTAAATGAGTTTTTGTTTTAGTTGGTGCGTGCATCGTATGACTTGACATATATATGATGAAAAATGCTTATTCATGAGTGGATATATATGATTTTGTGCTAAGTTGTTGTAATTTGTAGTGCAATTACTCATGTTCATATGGCCCGGAAGACAAAAGAGGAATGTGTTCAGAAGCATGCAACGACTCATTTGTAAATAAGAGAGGATGTCAATGCCACTTTATAGTGAATGTAAAGAATAAGGACCCTAACATAGCAATACTTACATACAACACATATGAGAACAAAGACGAGGAAGGATGGCCTTTTCAGGGTAGACTTGACAAGTCTGGGGGGCTAGGTCCTTGCGTAAATCTAGGTTGTCGAGAGAAATTGTCACTTTTGTAGAAAATTGTTTCTTTATGGAAGTGTCAATTGATGTTGTATATCAAAAGCACATTGAATGATATGTTGATATGGATGTGGAATATCGTGATAGATATTTTTTCTTGATGAGAAAAGATGTTGCAAGCATTTATAATCTCTTGATGAAGGGAAAATATCAACTTGACAAGAAAGATGAAATGAGTGTTAACCTCTGGTATAAAAAATGACTAGATGTTTTTTTCTTTTTTCAGAAGCCTAATGGTCAAAATGTTCCTTTTATAATTGGCATTCAAACTAGATGGATGTGAAAGAGAATGGTCAAACTATCTCATGATTGTTTAATATGAATGGATTTAACTTTCAGTACCAATAAATATGGGGTAAGGTGAATTTGAATTATTCATTAATAAATGATTGTTTGGGTTGTGATTCATTGTGATTGATAGCTTAAAATTTGACTTGTGTTTTAATTAATATCACAGTATCAATTGTAGCACTTGTGGTCTTTGACGACCAGCAGAGTGGGGTACCAATTGCATGGGTTGTGAAATCCCGAAATACATCATTGGATATTGCGACATGGTTGAAGCCGCTAATGGACAAGTGTTATCAATTTCAATCTGATTGGAAATTCAATACATTTGTGGTCAATGATGCATTGGCAAAAATCGATGCTTTGAAGTAAATTTCATTTTATTTTTTTGTGACTTTTATTTATTTTGTAAGATTATCTCACATAGATGCATTGAATGCTATAAGAGGGCCACACAATGTCGAGTGATATTGTGTATTTGGCATGTATGGAGGCAATGGAAAAAAATATTTATAGGTTGGACTCTACTTTAGAGAAAGAAAATATCATGCTCAACAAGTTAATTTGTATTATGAACTCTTTCCCCAATGTTGAATTAGTGGTCGAGAATGTGGATAATGTTTTCACTGATTTTGCAAATGAGAAAAAAATCTTGGATTATTTTCATAGCACTTGGGTTGCGGGTAATAAGCTTTGTAAGTTAACATACTCTACTTTATTGTTTTTTTTTCCTCTTCCATAAATATTCTCTTTGCACTAACTTAGTTCTTTCAATTAGGGATGTGGGTTAAAGGTTGTCGTGATTTTTCTATGCAAATCAAGAGATGAATAATTCTGTGGAGGAACACCATAGCTTAATGAAGTCCAACTTTTTGTTCGGTCAAAGAAAGAATTGCTCCCGTAGAATGGATTGGTTTCTATATATGTTGTTGATACATGTAGAGTCATATTATAGATTCAAAGACATTTTGAAAGAAGAAGGATATTTGAATAACCACAAGAAGGAGAATTTGTTTGAATCCCCAATGGAGAAAGCTAGAACCATTCCAGAGGATTATTGTTGGCCCCATGAAAGCATATCCCATGCATACTAGGTGAGGAGTCAAACCAATCACGAGAAAAAATACCTTGTGACTTGGTATCGCAAGAATTTTATGGTGTATGAATGTCCATGGTCTATTCATGGAAACACCTTCAAGAATACCATAAAGGTGGAGTGGTTGTACTTCCTTTCGAAGGGTTTGTAGCCATCATTGGATCAGAATGTAGAGCCAAATATATTTGATTATGTAGAACCTGATGCATTCAACTATTCTCCCAAGATAATTATGGAGATATCAATGATTGATGAAAATGTTAACACGACTCATGTGGCCATTGGAATTGTTGATCAAGATGATGAGGCACTTCGATTAGCTAGGGAGGAACTTTTGGGATACCTAGATGTGCTTCGAAATAGTCCTCTCGCTACTTTAACCAACACCCTAGAGATGGTGGACCTAATTCAAAGGATGTTGGATGAGGCCAATAATCGACACATGTTGGATTTTAATTTCACAATTGGGTTGAGTGCTTTTGAGTCATCTGTCAAGAAAAAGAAGAGTTTCCTAAACCCTACAAATAAAATGAGAAGAAGAATCAAAAGAAATAGAGTTTTAGAAATTGATTTAAATGTCCATTCCTATGAATATGAAACATTTCAGCTTGAATCTGGCAATAGCGATGGATGTCCTCGCTCAAATAATGCATCTTTTTTTGTCCCTGGTAAGTTATATTGAGTGAGAAGATTTATTTTGTTTAGGAAATTTTGTGTACCCATCCTCATTTATGACTTGTAGAGTTATGATGTTTATAGATGTGCAACATTTCACAATTGTGGCTTCAACTCGAGAATGTAGACAGATGCAATTCCATTCTAGTTCTCCTACTATGCTAGGTGTATTTGATGTAAACAAAGTTTGGATACGTGTAATGTAATTTATTTTGATGCTATTGTGGAATCTGACCAAAATTGCATCATTATATTATAGATGGACAAGCTTCTCCCATTGATGTTCCTCCTCTAGAACATGTTGGGCCAATTGAAAACTCTTCAGTTGTTAATGCCAAACATTTGTCAGATAGGATGTGTTCATATCTTTGTAATATTGGTTGTCATAGATTTGTTCTCAATTTTATTTTTATTATTATATCGGATGTTGTTAACCCAATGTAATGATGTTGACTATATATATTCTAGGTAATTGTAGAAGGAACATACTTTTTGGCATTGAGTTTTGAAGAAAAGGATTTGTGATGCAACACCCCTACCTTAGCAGGTTCTGCTTGACCTCCCAGTCTAAGGATCATTTTTATTCTCCCCTTTGAGTCTGATTGAATCTTTGACTCCCCACAGGAATCCTCAACACACAAGTGTTTCCACAGGTCCTTTTCAAAAGTTACGCATATGCGAATAAGCACTAAGCGCCAACTCTTACCCACATGACCCACTGATGTGATCACAACCTTCGCCCGAAAAGGTATTTCAGGTTTCACGACTTCTCAAAACTCTAATGTGAGCTTCCTCTGACTCCTTCGATCCCCGAAACCCCAAAAATGCTAATGGGTTCTTAACTCCTCCCTTGACTTCGTTTGATGTGACCTTTGATTACAACCTGGGGCGAAATATTTCGGCACCTCGAGATTTTGTGTATCGATGATTTGCAATGCAACAACTCCCTTCACTCGATATCTGAAACCAGGATACCTTCTCTCCACAAATCAATGGCTCTGAGCTTCAGCAATCTGACGGTCCTGATTCTACCGGGACTTCGTGAATCAGGAGTTCGCAACTCTCGACTCCAAGTCGCAAAATTCTCCACGCTCCGAATTCCGAAATGGAAAAATTCAAGCCTGAGATCAACAACTCTCTTTCATCCAGATCTGATGGCCACTATTCTTCCTAAGCTTATGAGTGCTAAAAGACACTTAGCCTTAACCCTTCTGTTGATCTGTAAAATCCAACGGTCCATGGAACTTCAGTGATTCTCCCTTTGAGAATTTCATCCGTCCGTTCAGACTTCTCAAATACTTCTACCCAAAGACTTGGCGTATTTTCCTCCTGAACTTAACTTTCCTCAAGGCGACTCCATACCTTGTCCTCCCTTTGAACTCCTTCTAAGTCTCTATCCTTCTCGAGCTTTGTTCCACTGCAAACTCAAGGCCTCAAAAGGGTTCCTGCACGCACTCCTTGTGGCATTCACAATGACCTCTGGTTGTCTAAACTTTCAACCCTGCACACTCCCTTGCAACATCAATTCTTCAACCTTTCTCCTTGGTTGGATAAGTATAAGACTATAACCTAGCCTGGGCAGACCTTGCACAGCTCTATGCTACTATTTCACTTTTGTTGGTATGAGAACAATGATATCTCTCCTGAGCTTTCTCTGAGGTAAAACTCAGAACCTATCAATGCACTCTTTGCGGACCTTCACTGCACTCCTTGCAGGAACTATATCAAAAACTATCTACTATACATATGTACTATCTACTATCAACAACTATCTACTATCAACAACTATCTACAAGTACATATGTACATAGGTTCTATATCAACAACTATCTACTTATACCATCTTCTACAGTCTCTGTTCTTCTATTCTCTTGCTCTACAACTCTTACAATTTTCAATGAAAATAATCCCACAATATAATAAATATGAGGGAGCTTTCTAGAGTTTTCCCTCTTAGAGCTCTAACTATCTAATCGAAATTAAAGTCTACAACTACCTTACATTGATTAAATTAAATGCTTATGGTTGGTAGATGAGATCTATTGATCCAGATTATTTTCGACACGAAATGATAGTGGAGATATAACAAAGGAATGCACAGAGATATCGCAGATATTCAATAATATAACATAAATGTATCAGAGATGCAACCATAAACACAGATATACAGTAATACACGATTTCTATTAATGAAAGAAATGTACAGAGACTGTAAAAATACAGAGTGAAAGACTCGCTAGAATGGTGGCAGCTTATCTCTGAGAAGAGATATGATGGCTACTCGCATTTTCAAGAAGATCATTACAATGAGGCTCTGAAGGAATTTTTACAATAAGAAGGAATGCCAAAAACCCTAGACATCCAAGAACCTAACCCTAGGAGATGAAGCGCAAAAAGTCATGTGGGCCCCGTTTGGGTAAGTGAGTACATCAACTTCCTGGGGTCATAACTTTTGCATACAATCTTCGTTTTAGCCGTGTGATAGCTCGTTGGAAAGGTATCATCGAGGAAATTTATTTTGGGGGCTCAATGATGCCTTCGGATATCATTTAAAACCTCTATCTCTAAAAACCTTCATTTGGGCCCTCAAAATGGCCCAAGAAGTTAAAACCTGCTAAAAATAGTAAATTGCCAAAATTGCCAGAAAACTGTTTTGAGTGAGTTGGAAAAGGTGGGTGGCCACTGATATCCACCTGGATCATTCCTTCCTCCATAAGAAGCAATGGTCTCCATTGCGTTGAGTTCTCGGGGGAGAGGGAAAAGCATTTGTTGGATCTGCATCTTGGTGAGTTGCTTGTATTGTTGGAGACGTCGCGCTGCTTAGTTTGTGGAAGTCTGTCATGAACCTGTTGAAGTTGAGGCTATTCAAAAAGTAGAGATACATGAGAGGAAGGTGTGCAAAAGGAATATTTGTGCTTTGTTGCAACCTTGTCAACCTGCTTCTGTTGGATAGAAGGTGTAGGGGGCGAGGCTGTAGTGGTTGCAGTGAGTTTTTGTTCCCCTTTTGAACATATGGCAAAGAAGATGAATTTTGCAGTATGAGATACTACCTTGTGACACTTTTTAGGTGGAACAATATTTAGAACTACCTCTAGTATTCTATAGAGATGACCCCCCAAAGCAACAATGACACTACGGGGTTGAGACTCATAAATAGCATGGCATCTCCACATATATGGTTTTCCCAAGAGAACATCCAGTGGGGAAACATCACATAATACCTCATCCTTGAAGGGTTGGATGTTGTATGACAATCGATACTGTTGGCTAACATGGAGATCCCGTCCTTGTCAAAGCCACCCAATGTTGGATGGTTGCGGGTGTGGTGTTGTCAACAATCCCAACTGTTTGATGACCTCTGCTGAGATGAGGTTTTTTTGGCTTCCATTGTCAACAATAAAATGCAGTGAGGTACCCTTCACCCACATCTGTGAATGAAAAAGGTGCTCCCCCTCTTCCGGATCTGTTGGTTCTTCTGGGTGAATTGTTGTGGTTGCGACAATAGCAGTGGGGTCTGGGTCAACGATCTATCCTTTACCAGTATTTTCATAATCGGATTCAGAATTAGGGTTCATCCCGTTGTCTTTGATCTTGGCTACCAATGACTTTTTTGAGCAACATGCATCGATGTTGTGCCAGGGGATTTTGTGGAAATCGCACCATTTTTCGGTGTCCTTCTTTGTCTTCCCGTGACCCTTCTTTTCCTGTGTCTTGGACTGGTTTTCAGGATATTGTTTGTTAGGGATGTCTTTGTCATACTTTGGTTGTTGCGGATTTACAAATCCGAAATCCCGTTTGTTCTGGTGCTTAAATTTATGCTCGATTTTAACAACATATCGATAAGCAGCACCGAGTGATGAGATGTCGAGAAAATCCATTTCAATTTGGATGTATCTGAGTAGAGCCCCACAGTATTTTAGAATCAAATGTCACTCAGAGTCTTTGATACCCAGCTTGGTTCGCAAGGTATGGAAAGTATTGGTGAACTTCAAAACTTCTTGGTCCCTCTCTTGCCGCAGTGTGGTCCATCTCATGTACAGGTCCTCATAGTTTCCAACAGGGTAATACTGTTCCTTTACCACATCCACAAAAAAATCCCAAGTGGGATCAACCCCATATATTTCAGACTCCTCTGTGGAACTCTACTCCCAATAAGTTTCCCACCAATTTTTAACATGGGGGAGATCTTTAAGGAGTGCGAAGGTGATCTTTTCTTTGTCAGAAAAGTTGTGAACAGAGAAATAACCTTCTAGCAAATTTAACCATTTGTCTAGGGCTTCTGCATCTATCTGTCCTTCAAATACAGAAATATCAAAATTAACTTGTACCTTGAAAGGAGAGGTGCCTCCAAAGTGTCCTCTTGATGAAGATGGCATGTTGCTATCAGTAGGCGTTGAAGGATGTGGGAAAATTCTCCATCATTTTGTCCCTCCGTCACATGAGAGCTTGCTCAAGCAACAGACTGATAGGATCATCTGCTTCATCATTTTTATTTTCTTCCACCATTGAGGGTTTCTTGGGTGTACAAGAGATATTTTCCTCAAGAGAGAAAAGCTCGAGACCCAACTTTCTATACTCAAACCTCATCGGAGACATGCACTGAAAAAAAATGATCAAGAGCAGCCAGCTCTGATACCACTGATCTGGATTATTTTCGACATGAAATGAAAGTGGAGATATAACAAAGGAATGCACAGAGATATCACAAATATTCAATAACATAATAGAAATGTATCAGAGATGCAACCATAAACACATATATACAGTAATACATGATTTATTTTAATGAAAGAAATGTACAAAGACTGTAAACATACAGAGTGAAAGACTCGCTAGAATGGTGCCAGCTTATCTCTGAGAAGAGATGTGATGGCTACTCACATTCACAAGAAGATCATTACAATGAGACTCTGAAGGATTTTTTACAATAAGAAGGAATGCCAAAAACCCTAGACATCCATAAACCTAACCCTAGGAGATGAAGTGCCAAAAGTCATGCGGGCCCCGTTTGGGTAAGTGAGTACATCAACTTCCTGGGGTTGTAACTTTTGCATACGATCTTCATTTTAGGCGTGTGATAGCTCATTGGAAAGGTATCATCGAGGAGATTTATTTTGGGGGCTCAATGATTCCTTTGGACATCATTGAGAACCTCAATCTCAAAAAACCTTCATTTGTGCCCTCAAAATGGCCCCAAAAGTTAAAACCTGCTAAAAATAGTAAATTGCCAAAATTGTCAGAAAACTGTTTTGAACCAGTTGGAAAAGGTGGATGGCCACCGATATCCACCTAGATCATCTATGATAAAGATATGCATTACAATCTCAAAACATTTAAGGGAAATTATGCCCCCCCAACTATTACATTAATGTTCCTCTTTCCAAATTCAAAATGTTCTCAAAGTGTGCGTTGGTGCATTTCAAGCTGTCTTCTGCTCTTACACTTGCTTTGCTGACTTGCTTATGATGCTCCTGCATCATACTCCTCTAGCTGAAAATTTTCATGAACTCCTATTCATGAGCTCCTGCACCGTCTGTCCATGTTTCTGGATCTCCACTTCACCTTCCCAATTGGCATCCTCAATCGAGTGTCCTTTCCATTTGATCAGATACTCAAGATATGTCTTCCTTCGGGTCTTCTTGCTAACTCTTTGATCAATGATCTTTTCCATCTGGATCTTTTCATCTACAGACATATGTTTAACCCATTAAATGTCCTTCTGATCCTATGATCCCTCTGTTGTATTTGCTCTGTAAGGATACATATCTGCTACATTGAATATGGGCAATATTCCTACCCCATATGGCAATTCTATTTCATAATCATTGGTCTCAAATTTACTCAAAATATTACATGGTCCTATATTTTTCATCTTTAGCTTATTATATGTTCCCCTTGGTAACCTTTCCTTCCTCAAATGCACTAAGAATAAATCTCCCACTTTGAATTGAAGTTCTCTTCTATGTTGATCTGTTCTGCGCTTGTATTCCTGGTTGGAATTCAACAACCGCTCTTTTATTTTACTGTGAATCTCCTGCATCTCTGCTGCAAAATCTTCTTCTCCAACACTCTTGAATTCTCTCTTCTCTAAGTCCCTAAACTCATATACTCCTCTTGGATGCATTCCATACATTATCTAGAATGGGCCCTATCCCGTGCCTCTGTTAGGTGAGTCATTATATGAAAATTTTGCTTGCAACAGAATCTAATCCCACTGGCTATGATGTTCAACTATTAAACTCCTTAACTACCTCAGTTTGTCCATGTTAAGCCCTAATATTGGCTCATTACCACTTAATTGGGGCATATTAGATTAGTAATGTTATTTTATTTATGTCGGATTTAGGCCATTAGTTGTAATTTATATTAGTAATGTTATTTTATTTATGTCGGCTTTAGGCCATT
>SNQJ01S0157284.1:0-16352 GCA_010110895.2 Picea sitchensis
AAGAAATTATATCATATAAAATTTAATCATCAACTTATAATCATAATTTATTCAGCATAAATTTTGTTTATGAACAACATGAAAATAAACTTACATATCCATCACATAACACAACTGATGCAGGAGCATCACCAACATCAAGCGAGCCAGCGTGGAAGCAAAAGACAGCTAGAAAAACACCCAGCGCAAATTTTGAAATTTCTTTGAAGTTGATGTGCAATCTTAAATGAAGTCATTAAGAAGAAGCGCACTTGTATAATGTAAATGGACCTTGAGCCATTTGCTCTCATCCTTAGTAGGTAGAAGGCAATTATGGTAGTTAATGTAAAGTAGGTAGAATTGATTGTGTAGATTAGACAGTTTTAGAGCGCAAGAGGGAAACGAGATATAGACACCTTCATTATGTATTGTAACATTATGAATCAGAATTGTTGAGAGAGCATAAAAGAAGCAGAGAGCTGTGTAAGAACACCCATGTACAGATATTTGGATTAATAGAAAGAGGTTGATTCAAATTCATGGTTTTGTGTTTGTTCTCTGTGTATTGATGTTGAATGATATGTTCATGAATGTTTGCTTCATGTTATACATTTTCGTGCAATCTAAATGAAGTCATTAAGAAGAAGCGCGATTGTATAATGTAATGGACCTTGAGCCATTTGCTCATCCTTAGTAGGTAGAAGGCAATTATGGTAGTTAATGTAAAGTAGGTAGAATTGATCGGTAGATTAGGATGTGCTTTTAGACGCGAAGAGGGAAACGACATAGACACCTTCTACTATGTATTGTTATCATTATGAATCAGAATTGTTGAGAGAGCATGTTACAGAGATCGCGTAAAGAACACCCATGTACTGATATTTCGATTAATAGAAAGAGGTTGATTCAAATTCATGGTTTTGTGTTTGTTCCTTCCGTGGTATTGATGTTGAATGATATGTTCATGAATGTTTGCTTCCATGTTATACATTTTCTTTATATGATGTGTATTTGATTTCATGTTTGAGTTTGAAGTCCGAAGGAAGAAGGAATGAGCTCTAATTGTTCTATCTCTATATGGGTTCCCGCGGCGGAGGCTTAGCGTCTGCAATGAGTGTGTTGACAAAGGGTTCGATAGAGATAGCTTTGTTCTCATTTCCCGTAAGTTTAGTCGACATAGGAGCCGCGGTAAGGAGTGGCATCAATAGGCCGAGCTGTCTCGTGGTTGTGAACCCGAGTGAAGCATTTCGAGGATCATCGACACAGAGTGCTGGAGGGTTGAAGGAGGATTCAACACTTGAAAAATCAAATTTCCTCAAGGAGGCGAAGAGTCTTCTAAGACTCGAAAGTTATAAGGGAAGCTCAAGATATAGGACCTTGAGTAATTCCAAAAGAGTATAACAAGAAGCATATGCCATGGAGCGTTTAGTAGGCATCGGTAAAGCTTCATGCCTACGAGGACAAGTTCGCGGAGGAAATTTAGTTATTCACGTGAATCGCCGATGAGGAATCCATACCGAATTCCTCCCAGGAGGATTCATCGACTTCCATGAGTTGTTAGATCTCACAAGAGGAGCAAGGGAGTCACTGCGATTATTCCTAAAGGTTCAAAGCTCGGGAGGATTAGGACTGTAGATCTGAGCCATAAGGGCCGCTGGATTTACATTACGTGAATATTTGCACGGGTTCTCGCAGGAAGTCCCAAGCAATCTGGCAGTATCAGAATCGCTAAATCACTTAACCGCGATATCCCAAAGTCAAAGGATCGCAGGGCCATGGAGGATTCAATGAGTGGACAGGTGGCATGCCATTTCGAAGTTTCACGTATGAAGTTCCTCAAAACATCAAGCAAGAGGATTCATGACATCAACCCGAAACGTCGATGGAGGGAAGGACCATTGAAAGGTCAACCACACGAGTGTATCAAAGTTTCAAAAAATCGAGAATCCCGAGCTCTGTGGAGACAAGCTGTTCACATCGCTGGTGCGTTTAAATTGTGATAGAGAAAATACTGAAAGGGTAAAGGAAAGGTCAACGCTGACCGCATCGCCTCTCGGGGATTCGTGAGACCAACGCTTGACCACTGATTGGCGGCCGCTAAGTCCGGATCTCCCGCGAAAGCCGCGGAGGTTTATTGTGGGCGCAGATTTCGATAGGGAAACGTATATTTTATAGTTCTTCAAAATGTTGATAAAGGAAAGATCCGGCATGCTTCTAATCTTCCAACCCGTAGGGCCGAGAGGTTACTTACCATCAAGTTTGGTATCGTGAGCACGTAAAGGTTCCCTGCTTTCCTCAGAAAGGCAGAGAAGGAAGAGAAATCACCATGCCGCCAAGTAGAAGGGACGGGAAAACACCCTGATCCACCAAAGGATAGAGAAATGCCTAGAAGAAGAGGCGCGTATTTATGCCTGATCCATCCATGGAAAGAGAAATGCATGATCTACGAGCGAGACTCGAAGACATGGAGACAGCCAAGAAAGGCGCATAGTCGTTGTTGGGGATCTTAGTGATTTTGAGAGTGAGATTGAGGATGAACATGAAGAAGAACTTGGTACTTAAAGATTTACTCAAATGATTTGATCGTGAGCTATTGCAAGAATGGTAAGAGTTGAAGATGACATTCAGCTTATGAGGGAAACTTTGATGCGAGGAGCTTGGGAATGGATTAGAGCTCTAGACACATAATTCCTTGACTATGAAGATGTCAAGAAGATGTGAAGGTCAGCATGTTGTCACAAGACTCCGCGGGACATGAAAGATTGTGGTGGGATGAACTACAAGTTGACAGAAGCTGTAAAGGCAAGCGAAGATCAAAATCTAGGGATAGAATGATTGTAAAGATGAAGGCGAAATTCATCCCTGGAGACTACCACTAAGCTCAGAGGATGCGTAACTCAGACGTGGTTAATGATGTTGAAAGAATACAATCGAAAATTCTATAGGATGAAAATCGTGGTATTACTCCGGAGAGCCGACATAAAAATTTGCCGATATGAATGGCCCGAGATATGATATCCGTGATGATGAGCATGGTAACCATATGAATCGTGGAATATTTTCCTTATCGATGGATCCGGAAGCGGAAGAAGATGATCCGTAAGCAAGGTCAGGGAGGTCGAGGAAAAAGTCAACCAAGAGACAAGTCAATTACCCAGGATAAATATCAGGCTCAAGGAGGATTGGAAGAAACCTCAGACTCAGAAAGAGAGAGGTGGAACCTCACAATGGGGAAAACAATACGGACGTGGTGAGGAACTATACCGAAAGCAAGAGAGGAGATTATAATCGACAATAACACTTTTCCTCAGACGAGGTAGGGAAGAGGAAGAGGTGGAGTAATAAATTGCTTCACATGTGGAAAGGTTAGACAATAAGTTCACGAAAGTGTCCGTGATAAAAAGAACAGACAGGAGGTTTCAACACCGGGCTACTGGAGGAAGCTGATGTTCGAGGCGTAAGACTAGCTAAGGTCACCGATGATGGCAACTTCTTTGACACCAGAAGGAGGTGGAGAGTTCAATCCAACTAATCGTGACGCCGACTTCAAAACCATGGACATGTTATAAGGTCGTCAGACAAGCAGCACGACATATTGTATCTACAAGAGATGGCAGTGCTCGAGTTGGAGACGCATTGATCATCCAAGCCCATTACCAAGAAGCCTCGTGGCTGCTTTAAAGGACACCGTGTAACTGCCACACTAAAAAACGTTTAGTTGAATTTAAAATAAAAGGATATAAAGATGAAATATTACGTGATGCCATTCCCATGGATGTTTGTCATTCAGTACCGGTAGACCATGGCAATATGAAGGTATCTCATGATGGGAGAATGAACACATTATACCCTAGCTAAGAATTGGAGGGCACACATGTTGCTTCCAACTAAGGATAAAGAGGTGAAATGTAAAAGCAAGCAACACCTAATTTCATGAGTGGGAAGGAACTTCTTGCGAGGTTAAGAAGAAGGAGGATCCATACCATCGCGGGCTGCCAGGAAACCCAACACGTTTTCACAAAGACAAGAGTGGATGATTTAATGAGGAAGTCTCGGTGAACCACCCTAAGAGTTTTGTTGATATAGTAGTGGATACCATCTCTATTCACGCCACCGATCGGCGTGAGTCATCATATTGATCTCATACCAGAGCCGGGCTTTCAAAATAGTGCCACGCATTGTGATTGACAATCTAAGAGAATGAAGAGGTTAATATATCAAGTCCAAGATTTGTTGGACAAAGGTTTGGTCATAGAAAGCTTCAGTCCATGTCTTGTTCCGACAATACCTACCCGTTGTTAATGCAGGATGGAGGATGTGTATTGACTTGAGGATGATTAATAATATAACCATCAGGTACATACTTCCATTGCCGAGGATGGATGATCTCATGGATTGCTCTGGAGGAGCAGCATTTTTCAGATTGATCCGAAAAGCGCATCGCCAAATTCCACACGAGCGCGATTAGTGGAAGACAGCATTCAAAACTAACGAAGGATTGTATGAATGGCTTATGCCATTTGTCTTAACAAAATGTGCCAAGTACATCTGGCGAGATTGGATGAACTAAGTCCCGAGGAGTTCATCGAAAATTTTCCACTCAGATATTTGGATGACATACTGCCACAAAAACAATGAAGCAGCACTGGCCATTTGGCTGCCGCCATGCAAAATCCACAAAAGAGGGAGAAGTTGTTGATAAACATGAAGAAATCCTCATTCATGGAAGGCCACGCAGCCTATTAATTGTATTTATTTTTAAAATGAGTTGAGGATGGATCCGTAAAAGGTGGAGGTAATCAAGAATTGTCCATCACCCAAGAATATCTTTGAGGTAAGAAGCTCCATGGATTAACAAGTTTCTACCAAAAAAGTTCATCAAAGAATTTCAAAGGAAATCTAGTGCGTTGATGATGGATATGCCGGAAGAAAAAAAAGACACAAAGTCTTTCACCGGACCGAAGAGGTCGGTAGAGTTTTAATCGCTGAAGTAGTGAAGATCACCGAACGTAAACTTTGTGTTTCAGATTTTCAAAGACATTTGGCGAAGCGATGCGCGGATTTCCGGTAACGGGTCGCCTTTGAAGTCCGGAAGACAGTCGAGTAGCATATCACTTCGAGAAGTTGAATGAAGCCGAAGCTAAAAGTAATTCAATTTTATGATAAAGTTTTATGCTATCATCCGTGCATTGAAGAAATGGAGGCATTACTTGATCCCTCGGCGAGTTTAATTTGTATAGTGACAATCATGCACTATAGTTTGCGACCGTGAAAAGTTGAATCGGAGGAATGTTAAATGGATCGAAAGTATATGCATAATTTTACTTTGTGATTAAACATTTTGGGTACCGCTAACAAAGTGGTCGATTCTTTGAGCAGGAAGTGTCTGACGTTGCGTGAGTTGAGTCAAAATGTTGGGTTTTGATGATCTTATGGACATGTACGCAGATGATCGATTTTAAAGAGGCATATGAAGTGTCTAAGAATCCACTCTCGGTGGATAGAAGCCAATGGCAAAATACATGATCTGAAGAAGGATTATTGTTTGCTGTGAATCAACTCGGTAATTTAAAATGTTTCAAGAGGAGAATCTCCTCGGTTGAGAAACAATGGAGGATTAGCAGTGGCACTTTTGGTCATGAAAAGATCGCTCAAAGTTGAATGAGCTTCATATTTTGGCCGTGAATGTGAACAGATGTCAAAGATTCGGTGGACGATGCAAAATTTGTCGATTTAGTTGAAGGAAATAGAATGGGTGTTATCAACCAATTCTATACCAGAAAGGCTAAGGGATGCGCTTTTAATGATTTTAATAGGTTGCTAAGAACAAAAAGAGGTTTTGATTCAATCTTTGTACCGGGTGGATAGATTTTCCAAGATGGCACTTCATTCCATGTCAGAAGATTAGTGACACACCTCACATTGCGAACCTATTTTTCAAACAAGTCATTCGACTCATGGTCGCCAAGGAGTATAGTTCGAATGGCATCATTCAAGTCTCATAGGGGAATTTTGAGGACCTTAGAAGAAGCCGGAACTAACTTGTCTTTGTAGTTCACCTTATCATCCCAGGGACTCCGGATGGATAGACAAAATCGGGTGAACAGAGTCCGGAGACCTACGGAGAAGCTTCGCGGATAGACTCATAGCCGCTGGGACAATATTACCACGAAGAATTTGCTCATAACGCATTTAGGTTAACAGGAGTTAATGGGCAAAGACCATTTCGTGTTGTTCATGGCATGCGTACCGATAGGAATTTCCTAACCGCAGATATTCGTAACGCATCGCTGACTAGAAGTGCTAGTGTAGAAGATTTCGCAGGTGATGAAATAACTTCATAGCCAGGTGAAGAAACGATTATAGCATTCGAGCCAAGAATATAAGCAAAGAATAGATCAACACAGGCGACAACTTAATTTCGAGGTTGGTGATCTGATTCTAGAACATTTGAGGAAGGAAAGGTTCCAGAGGAACATATAATGTTGAAGATGGAAGAAAATTGGGCCATGTAGGTCTTGAAGAAATTTGGGGAAAATGCCACGTAGATTGAATTATTCGGCTGGATTTCGGAATTCTCCGATATTCAATATCTCGATTTGTACCCATATAAGGGTCGAGGAACATTAATTAGAAGTCCAAAGGATATAGTGGACAAAGCGATGCCGCTTGCAGAGAAGTCAGCAGATGGATCGTGACATCGATAAAAGAGCGAGAAAGAAGTCCGGAGAAAGAATACTTGAGCATTTGGTCATGGAAGGACAATCGAGCTGAATTATGCCAACCGAGAATGAAGAGGAGATATAGAGGCATGTACATACCATGCACGAGCTCATAGACGAGACTCCATGAAATTTTTCAAGCAAAGGAGTATGACGCGAAGCATCGCCGAACATCACGAGCCATGGAAGCAAAAAGACAAACCGGAAAACACCCTGACAAATTTTGAAATTTCGAAGTTGATGCACAATCTTAAATGAAGTCATTAAGAAGAAGCACACTTGGTATAAATGTAAAATGGATCTTGATCCATTTCCTCATCCCTAGTAGGTAGAAGGAATTTATGGTAGGTAACGTAAAGTGGTGAATTGAATGCGTAGATTAGACGCTTCTTTAGAGCCTAAGAGGGAAACGAGATATAGACACCTTCATTGTGTATTGTAACATTATGAAGAACATTGTTAAGAGCATAGAAGAAGAAGAGAGTTGTGTAACAACACCCATGGCCGGACATTTGGATTAATAGAAAGAGATTGATTCAAATTCATGGTTTCGTATTTTTTCTCTGTGTATTGATGTTGAATGATATGCTCATGAATGTTTTTCTTCCTGTTATACATCTGCTTTATATGTTGTGTATATGATTTCATGTTTGAGTTTGAAGCTTGAAAGGAAGTAGGAATGAGTTACAATCATTTATTCCATAAGGGTTCCCTTAAAGGAGGCAGCTTGAAGTGTGCAAGGAGCGCATTGAAAAATGGTTCGCATAGAGATAGTTTGCTCTCATTTCCACGTGGTTCACCGTATTAGAGCTGGTGCGTGAGGCGCAGTTGAGTTTAAGTCTCGGCTAGAACCCGAGTGAAGCTATCGAGAAACTATTGCTGCGGTGTGTATGCTAGGTTGAAGGAGATTCAAAGACTTGGAAGTGTTCAATGTTGCCTATGAGGTAGCGCAAGATTGTTCTCTAAGACTCGAAGCTATAAGGAATCTCAAGAGGTATAGGACCTTCGGGTAATCATCCAAGAGAAGCACTGTGAAGCTTATTCCATGGAGTGTTTAGTAGGCGTTGCAAGTTTGCGTCACAAGCAGACAAGTTCATGGAGAAAGACTCCTAGCTATTCATACCTAATCAATAAGGAGAATGGATCATTGGAATTCCTCCAAGGAGGATTCAATAATTTTTGTGAGTCGTTAGGATATCACAAGAGGAGCAAGGAGTTACCGCGAGTATTCCTAGAGGTTCTAAATTTCAGGAGGAGTAGGACCATAGATCCGAACCATAAGGGCCATTGGATTTTCATGTATATACTTGCATCGGGTTTTTCATGGGTGGAAGTCCCATAAATGGTGCAACAAGAATCGCGAAATCATGAACCATGATATCCCCGAAGTCAAAGGATCATGTACCACTGAGGAGTCAACGAAAGGGATTGTGCGGTACAACTACTTCTCATAAGTTCTCGAGGAAGTTCAAAACATTGCATTAGATTCAAGGATACCGCGAACTCTAAAATGCTCTAATTGAGTGAATGACCATTGAAAGGTCAACCACATGAGTGTATCACCAAAATCTATGTGAAATCTGGGAGTCGTGAGAAAATTTGTTCGACATCACAGCCAAACGCAAGCAATAGGGAAAATCCTAAAGCGGTAAAGGAAAGGTCATCGCTACTCAGATCGAAGTCAGGATTCGAGACCCAATGCTTGACCACTGATTCGGCCGTGAAGTCCCATCTCCCAAGTGAAAAGAGGGATCTCTCGTGGAGAGTTTGTTATGGTTGCATTTCATAGGGAAACGTAAGAGTTGCTTATATTTCTTCTGTCGTGGTAAAGGAAAAAAGATCCAGTATGACAACCTTTCCGACCTGGTAATGAGGTTGCGTCGTCGCCATCAACAACATAATCACTAAAATACATACTCTTTGTCTCAGGGATGTTAATTCTCCACTCCTTCTGTTGTCCCATCTGCTGCTCGCCTAAAACTAGCCTTCCTCCCCGGCAAATTTAGAATAGAGTATGTCTAGTTTCCCTAGCTTCAGGATTCCGTGGAGGATTCCCCGCCCTGAGCCCAATACTCCCAGCAACCTGGTGCACCGTGTAACATTTCACCCAAACTCCAAACTAGAAAATATAGTCCCTACTTTCAAATGCTCCTTTCCCCAAATTCCAAAAAATCCCCCTTTTCGAATGCCTCTCCTCACATATCCTTCCCCATTCATTGTCTCCTCCTTCATTTAATGACACCCACCTTATCCCTCTCCATTTACTACCTTATCCTCCATTCAATACTCCTATCCCTCATTATATGTAAAGTTTTATAATAAATAAATTAAAAGTTAAGCCTTTAATTCCTTACCCAAATCATTAAATGTGTTATGTAATCAATTAACTCACTAATCAATATATATTAAACAATAACTACTCACTAATTAATACACATACACCATTACTTAACCATACACATTAGGACATTTAATTATTTTAATTAAATTATTGATAACCTTAAGCAACTATTTAACTAGGGTTGTTGCATACACCTACCCTTTAGGAAACTTCATCGTCTCCGGCTAAAATATTTTATGATACAAGGAAAAGAAACATGGTTCACATTCATAACAAATAACTAACATTATTAGTAAGTAAGTCAGAAACTCATTCCATACTAGTGTACATGTGCAAGAAATGCAAGCAAACATACAAGTCTCATTCATGTACTACTATCAATAACTATCATCTCTATAGTAATTTCTATATGCATCCAATCCATTCAACAAGACTATTCATTTTATAAAAGAAAAATAAACAAATCAAATGTTTAGAAACTTTCTTAATTATAACTATCTAGTTCAACAATGTTATTTAGACAATTGTAGTTTTAATTACATAATTATGAATATTCATATATATAGCATTTTCTTTTCGTAAGGAAAACAATAAGTCTCCAACATACAGCATACCCCACATTACTCAACTATTTCTACTATCCTTCCTCCCTAACTTACTTCCATCTTCCATTCCTATCCTTCCTCTCAAGGACTATCTTGAGTGTCAACTATATTGACCTAAATCCAAATAGAACTCTTAAGTGGAAGTGCCAACTCTCTTGACCAAACTTCCCCAACAAGAAACTAGCAGTCATCATCACACATCTATGGGAGTGACTAACATCGCCCCTCCCATGACTTCCTCCGGCCGTGAGGATGTTACACAGTACCTTCACCCTCCTAACAGACTAGGGTCCACACCCTACAATGGAATACATATACAAGCACTGGTGGTTATCGGGAGTTTTGTCATCGCTCATTCGCCTTTGGGGTAGTCTCACCACCGAAATCCCGACCGTCCACATATCCAGAAATGCATCCAAACCAATATAATTTCACATAAAAAGATTCATACCATATTGTTTCTACTCAAGTGGTCAAGTGACATCCACTTTCATCATCATTATTATCCCTTGGCTAATTCATAGCCTATAACCCCAGAGATTAGTCTGTAACACAAACCATACATTTCTATGCATTATCATCATGTAATTGCATAGAACCATCATTTCAATTTGGTATCTGCATATCAACAACTTTAACATCAATGTTTTCAAGTTAGAAATAGATCTCATAAAATCCCATAATTCAATTTCAAGACCCATTAATAAAATTATCATTTACAAAATAGATTTCATCATATCCATCATCATCAATAATATTTAAACATTCATAAAATTTACATTCTCATAATATATCGCATCATATCCATCATTATCCAAATATATTTAAACATTCATAAAATTTACATTTTCACAATATATCACATCATATCCATCATTATCCAAATATATTTAAACATTCATAAAATGTATACGTCTAAAAGTTAAAGTGTATCATTTAATAGTTTCACTTGTGAATAGAAAATAAAAGTGTGTAGGCCTCAGGTAATCTTGGCTTTCTAAGTCAAAAGGTGGTGTTACATACACCCCACCTTCGAGAAACATATTCTCAAGGTGGTCAAAAAAGTGAGGGATAGTCTCGTCGTAGTGTCTCTCCCAAGTAGTAGATCCTGGACTATACTTGTCCCATTGGACCTTAACTTGGTCTACCAGACGGTTCCTGAGCTGTCAGACTCTACGGTCCAATATATGTAATGGTTCTACCGTGAGAGTTCCCGCATTCGATACCTGCAATTCCTTCCAGTTTAGCTTATCTGATTCATCAACAACATAATGATGTAAAACAGATACATGAAAAACATTATGAGTTTTATGCAGGTGGGGTGGCAGTATGAGATGATAAGCAACGTGACCAATTTTCTCTTGGATTCTGAACGGTCCTATAAATCGAAGTGACAACTTTGTCCCCTTCCCGAACCATATGGTACTCTTATTAGGCCTGATACGAATGAAAACCTGGTCTCCCACTTTATAACTTCAGTCCGTCCTGTGTGCATCCACATAACGTTTCTGCCTATCCTGTGCTTCCTTTAGTCTCTGCCTAATCTGAATCACCTATTCCTCCATCTCTTGAATCAATTTCGGCCCAATTGTTACTCATTCTTCTAATCTATCCCAAGTCAATGACGTTCTGCATGGCCTTCCATATAGAGCTTCGTAGGGTGGCATTCCGATGGAGCTATGAAAACTATTATTGTAGGAAAACTCTACCAAAGGTAGGTACTTCTCCTAATGGGTTTGATTATCCATGACATACATCCTAAGCATGTCTTCCATGACTTGAATTACTCTCTCAGTTTTCCCATCTATTTCAGGATGATAAGTTGTGCTTAAGTTCAACTGAGTCCCCAACGCTGACTGCAAACTTGTCCAAAACCTAGAAGTGAATCTAGAGTCCCTATCTGAAATGATCTTCTTAGGCATCCTGTGCAAATGGATAACCTCACTTACAAACACACGTGCCACATCAGTGACATCGTAAGTGTCTCTAACTAGAATAAAATGAGCACTCTTGGTTAACTTATCAATTATCATAAGAATGGAATTATGTCTATGAGATGTGAGCGGAAACCCCACAACAAAATCCATAGAGATGACTTCCCACTTGGACATAGGAACATTATGTGGTTGTAGGAGGCCTGCTAGGTGATGGTGGTCAGCTTTCACTTGTTGACACTCTAGGAACTTGGCGATGAAATGGACTACATTGCGCTTCATGCCTACCCAAAAGAAAAGATTCCTCATGTCTGTGTACATCTTCTTCACACCCGGATGCACACAATAAAGTGCTCTATGGGATTTCTTCAGTATGATGCTTCAAATATCCCCACTTTCGGGGATGTACATCCTTCCTCGATATCTTAACAGTTTGTCTGCTTCCAGACTATATCCTTCATACTTTGGATCTAATTTCCTCCCACTCTAGAGGTTTGAAGTAACCTCTAAATACCAAATGTCTCTTTGGATTTGTGTCAACACACGTTCCCTCAGATTGACCTTTAAGGGTACCAAGGAGAAGACACGTGGTCTTCTACTCAAGGCATCTGCGACCACATTTTACTTTCCCTTGATGTATGAAATACCAAAATCATACTCACTCATATACTCACTCCATCACCTTTTCCTGGCATTCAAATCCCTTTGAGTGAAGAGATGTTTTAAACTTTGATGGTCTATTTTGAGCTCAAAGTTTCACCCCCCAAGATAGTGCCTCCAAAGTTTCAGATCTAGCATTGTAGCTGCCAACTCTAAATCATGAGTAGCGTAAATCTCTTCATGTTTCTTCAACTTCCTTGACACATAAGCTATCACTCCTCCATCCTGCATTATCACGATCCCCAACCCTTGCTTCAAGGCATCCATGCAGACTGTGAAGTCCTTTTTCATATCCAACACTCGTAGAATCATCGCACTAGTTAGTAACCTCTTAATCTCAATGAATGCACTATCACATTCTTCTGTCCATTCATACCTAACCCCCTTGCCCTGCAAAGTGGTGATGGGTTTCACTATTTTTTACAATCCTTCCACAAATCTTCGATAATAACCTCCTAGCCCCATGAAGATTCTCACCTCATGGGCATTTTTTGGCACTGTCCACTCCATAATGGCCTTTACCTTTTCTGGGTCCATAGAGATTCCTTCACCAGAAATGATATGACGTAAATAGTGGATCTCTTTCTAGAAGAAGAAACACTTCGACAACTTCCCGTACAATTTATTCTCTAAGGCAGGACAACACCACTCGTAAGTGTTCCTCATGTTCTCTTTCATTTTTGGAATAGATGAGGATGTCATCTAGAAAGACTTGTACAAAATGGTCTAAGTACTTCCAGAATACGTCATTCATGAGGCTCGTGAATACTGTTGGTGCATTGGTCAATTCAAAAGGTATTACAACAAACGCATATGCCCAAACTGGGTTGGAAAGGCAGTTTTAGGAATATCACCTTCCTTAATCCTTAACTGGTGATACCCTGATCGCAAATCAATCTTTGCGAATATCATTTCTCCCTTCATCTGATCGAAGAGGTCATCTATTCGTGGCATTGGGTACCTATTTTTCACTGTAGCATGGTTCAATTCCTTGTAATCTATACATAGTAGTAAGAAACCATCCTTCTTCTTCACAAAGATTACTGGTGCACCCCAAGGTGAGACACTGGGCCTTATTAGCCCTAAGTCTAGTAACTCCTTCAAATGCATTTGCAACTCACAGAGTTATGGCACTGTCATCCAATACAGAGTCTTGGAAATTGGTTCTACACTAGGTTTTAGCTCAATAGTAAAATCAAGCTCCCTCTCAGGAGGTAACCCTGGTAACTCGTTCGAAAAAACATCCTTCAATTCTGACAATACCAAGTACTGATCCAAGGAGGGTCCCTTCCTTTCATTCACTGCTTCCACTACATATAGTCAACACCCTTGCATCAAGCATCGCTTAACCTTCATAGTTGAGATAAAGCGTAATGACACCCTTCTCCGTACACCCTACATCTCCATTGGCCTTCCTTCGTTGTCTACACAGAGAACCCTTTTTGTGAAACAATCTACCAAATCTCGATGAGATTCTAACCAATCCATTCCAATGATTAGGTCATACGCCCCAGAGCAGTGACGTATACCTTCAACCTGGTAGTACACACTCCTAGGTCTACTATACAATTATCAATGCTAGGTCCTACTGCTTTTTTTTCCCCTGAAGCCATCTCAACTTTTTTAAAGTCATCGTGCTCATAGGGTGCCAACCCACTCTTTTCTAATGCAGTTGGTGAAATGAAACTATTTGTAGCACCAAAATAAAACAAAATCTTTACATTGATATGATTTAGCATACCTGATGAATCCACCACCGTGGATTGATGTTCATCCTAGCGACTATTAACCGCTCCGTAAATCTGATGGCTGCTACTTGCTCTTCCCATTGGGGCCTTTCCTTCTTTATGCACAAATATTGATTATAACTTTGGGCAGTCATGTTGGTAGTGGGATCCTCTGCACCCCCAACAGGTAACACAAGATTTAACCTAGGCATTGTTATGTGACTGTCTTTGAAATGAGTTCCTTCCCCTAGAAACCCTGCCCCTACTAGTTTCTCCCTGAGATGGTCGTGGACCTGCCTACGTCATTGGTGATGAATGAGATGCTACACTCGCTTCCATTGAAATACCTATGGCTACTGTCCTTGGTGCAAATCTGTTACCATATGGAGGTGTCCTTGAGTCCCCTCCCCTGGGAAATGTCTTAGGGGCCTTCCCCACGAATCCATGACGATGTGGAAAGGTTGGTCTCATACCTCTAGTTAAGTTCATGTGTTCCTCCACATAACGCGTGTTTTCCACAGCTTCCGCTACTGAAGATGGTTTCCACATCTGCACCATAGCCCTTATCTTAGTGTTTAGCCCATAGATGAAGCATTCTACCTGTCGTTGGTCATTATCCATGTATGAAACATATTTGACCAATTCCATAAACCTGATCTCATATTCTTCTATGGTTCTATTTCCCTGTACTAAGGCATGAAATGCTCCTCCCTGTTGTTCCTCATAGTAAGCTGGTAGATATTTTCTTCGGAACCTCTCCTCAAGAAGTTCCCAAGATACGGTGTACAGGATAAGATGCAGTTTCCTTTCCAGGTTGCCCCACCAGTTCAAGGCACTGTCTCTCAACTGAAAAATCTCTATCTTCACCTTTGAAGTGGACGCATAGTCTCTTAAGGAAAAACACCTTGTCATGCCTTCCAACCATGCTTCTGTGCGTTCACTAGCGCGACCCCCAGCAAACTATGGAAGTTTGATTTCCTGCAGTTATCTAGTGATGTCTTCGGGTGGAGGTCCTCCCCCTAAATCCCTAAACACTTCTAGATTACCCATTCCATATGTTGGAGGCTCTACTTTGATCCCTGTTGGTTGATGCCCCTTTAAAGTCTCATTTATGGCCTCCAAAGAGCACAATATGAGAGCTAGTTCAGGTGATGGTGGTGGCGACGTTGGTGGTCCCTGCGACGATGACCCTCTTCCTTGATTCCCTCGAGTCCTAACCATCCTGTATGATTTAACCTTCATCAACCAAAGTTGTTAGGGTGAGTTCAAGGACATTTCACATTTGCACAACTTAACTAGAAAACAGGGTTAGGCAATTTTTTTTTTATCTTGTCTGTAAATAGACGTTACTCTTTTTAGGGGAGGTGGCTAGGTTAGGACTAAAGAATCTAAGATTGATTTCTTCGCCTAAGAAAACTATTTACTCCCTTGCCTGGTAGCTATGCTAGCTTTGCACCATACTAGCCAATTTCTCTAACTTACCTGCCTAGTGCGCATGAAGCCCCCTCCCGCTTATCTTGTTCTAAGTCCTTATACTTTGCGTTTACAACTAATTAAGATGACTTCCAAAATAATGTCGATGAAATGAGTCTAAGGATATCTTTCGATGCTTGACTCGTGGGATTTCCTTGGCACGCTGTACATATGCATTGAATTGTGTGACTCGGTGGCTGCAGGTCCGAGTCTTGAGGATTGTAGAGTGGCTTTTGGGCATTGGATCTTAGTGCTCATGTGTTGTGGTTATCTATTGCTTCTGGACTTGTGGTCATATGAAGTAGTGAGCCTGAGGCTATGCATCGAATCTTGGTGCTTGTGTGTTGGGATTTGGTTCTTAGCTCGTGGACTTGGAGATTGGGCCTCGGGCGCAATACTTTTAAATTTTAAATTTTTTTTTGTTTTAACTTAATCACCTTAGTTTTAAACCTTAAACATAGTTTTTTTTCAAACCTTAAAAACCTAAATTTAAATTATTCCCTTTGATTAACCACTTTTGATTAATCCTATTAACTTATAATTAATTTAAAACACAAATTTAAATGTGTTTAAACTTAAATATGTTTAATTTACATAATTAAACACAATATTTTTTTTAAAACTAATTTAAACAATTAAAATTGTAAATCTAATAATACTTTAATTTATCCCTCTTTCTTTTAATTTCTAATCTAAAATACTTTAAAATAATAATTAAATTAAAAATAGAAAAATGAATAAACAAATCAATAAAATATATAAAAGAAAAACTACAACAAAAATAAAAAAAAATTATTAATTAGGTGAGGGCATGCATGAAGTCCATGTGCCTTCCCTACTTCCTCCAGCACCTTCCATACCTAAACCTAACCCTACATTTTCCCATCATTTCTTTTTTGTCCTTGGCTACA
>SNQJ01S0157284.1:16362-31600 GCA_010110895.2 Picea sitchensis
TGTGGGCCCTTCGAGATACTAGCTCGAATTGGACCCGTAGCATATCAGCTTGCACTTCCAGCTAATCTAAGAATTCATAATGTATTTCATGCTTCTTTGTTGAAAAAGTATATTCATGACCCTACTCATATAATTGATTGGAACTTGGTGCAGGTGGAACCCGAGGGTGAGTTCCAGGTGGAACCCCTGTGCATTCTAGACCAGAGAGAAATAACACTTCAGAACAGAGCCATTGCTCAGGTAAAGGTGCAATGGAAGCACTTTAGTCCTGAGGAGGTCACTTGGGAATTGGAGGGATATTTGTAGAAATATCACCCAATCTTATTCCAGGAAAGGAATGAACACTGAGGATAGTGTTTTACTGAAGGGGGAAAGGATGTAACATCCCCCCCAAAATAAATATTTTTATTTTTATGTGCTGGAAATTTATTTTTGTTTTTGGCAAATTCGAATCTGGAAAATTTTTGCCATTTATGGTAATTTTGAATTTCGAATTTAATAATTGTATTTAATTATTGTGACTATTGGGCAGAGATCAGTTTGGACCCAACTAACTATTTGACTATGGCACTTCTATCACAACATAATAATTATATTAACTGCAGGAGGACAAATGGAACAATCATGTTAAAATCAGTTGACCATGACTCCATGAGTGGGGAACAAGTTGGAACTACCTCTGGGCTGATGATTACAAGTGGCAAATTAGATATTTGGCCACTAGCAGCCCCTAAAAATCAGGGATTAAGAAAATCTGTGAAAATCCCCAAAGGAGGGAAAAGACCTGGGAAGAAATGGATAAATAACATATGCGAGGAGGCAGGACGCTACCAAGTATGTTGGGAAAGGATTCCTGAGCTCTCTTACTGTTATGAACACTACGGATCAAGTGTGAGGCAAGAGGATCTAGTTGAAACATAATCGCCTTGTTGTTATGAGTAAGTGTGAGGCAAGAGGATAACAGTTGGAATTGAAGGACATAACTAAGGAGGAGTTTCCAAGTTCTCCCTCATGGATTCATGGTCAAGGTAGGGGGTGAATCGGGCAAGTGATTTTGTCTACCATATTCTACAGTTGGGAGGAACATGGTTGTTCCCTTTCTCTTTCCGTGGATTGGATTCAGATATGTTGATCTACCCCTCTCTATTATGAATGGCTATGTTTTTTATTTCGATGTCATGTTAAATCCAAACTGGAATGATGTCCATTCTTTGTTTGAATGATTTTTCTGATGCATTGTGTTGCTTAAATTGGAACTGTAACGTTTTCCATTTTGTTTATTGTGGGGAATATATGTGAAGGAAATCTGTAATAATATTTCTATAAGCAAGTAAGGGAAGGAATTGATTAACGTCAATGAGGCAGATCCTCTCTGTAGATAAACCCCCCAAGAAACCAAAACTCAGATCCCTCGGAACATCATTATTAATGACCAATCTCTGATGGAATGATATTCTTAACTATGTATTTACTAGATGCATTGATATAACACTGTTTACATGTAATACACTGATTAAAAGCGGCTCTAAGTAAATACAATAGAGATTACCCTATACAGAAAAATGTTATCATATTTTACCCCTTCTGCAGAGTATAAGCGTATAAAGCTCTTTAGTTAGACCTTCGGAATCCTGTTAGGTAAATGGATATTGAATCCTTCCATGCATATTGTCTCACAGAACGAAAGTGAGGACACGTGTAAAGGACCAAATTTTTGGAAATTGAAGGGATCTAGAAAACCCCCTTTGTTTCATCAAATACTGAACAATCTTGAGAGTTGACGTCTATCAAAAGAATTCTTTTTTTTTATTATTCCTTCCTTGTTTTGTTTAAACGGTCTTCCTTTTCCACAGTAAAGTTTTATGATGAATTTAAGAAATTTCGTAACCCGGAACTGCTAATCCTTTTACCTTTCTTTCTCATTTTGGGAGTTGTTGCAGGATGGGTTTGGGCAGTGGAAAACTCGAAACCCCGAGTTCCAAAATCCTGAAATACGGGTCCCACCTTTACCTTTTCGGAACTTTGGGAAAAGTTTAGCGCTGTTGTTTGACATTTGAAACCCCAAAACCCCGAGTTCTGAAATCCCGAAGTATGGGTCCCACCTTTACCTTTTCGGAACTTCGGGAAATGTTTTGTGTTGTTGCTTTCATTTGAAACCCCGAAATCTCGAACTATGAAATCCTGAAGTGCTGGCCACTTCTCGCGATTTCGGGAGTGGTTGTGTGTTTATGTTTGACTATTGAGCTCGCGAAATACCGAACTCTAAAATCTCGACATGCTGGTCACTTTTCACGATTTTGGGAGTTGTCGTGTGTTGAGGATGACTATTGTATTTGCGAAACCTCGAACTTTGAAATCCCGAAACGTAGGTCACACCCTTCCTTCCTTTTCACATTTCGGAGGGTTGTGTTGTGTTGGTGTTTGGGGCACTTGTGATCAAGATGTCCTGAACCCTGAAACCCTGAAGTGCAAACCCCACTTTCTTTCTTTTCAGAAGTTTGTTTGTGTTAATTTGGGCGCTTTTAATCGCGAAGGTTCAAGCCCCAAAATCCCGAAGTGTTGGCCCCTTTTTCACCTTTCGAAAGTTGTTGTGTGTTAGTACTCGACAACTGTAATCACCGGAATCCGTTTGACCATTGTTCCTCACAAAACTACAAGAGCATGGTAGGAAGTATTATTATAAGAACAACACTAATTTTTTGAAGAATGCAATTGGTGGAAACAATTGGGAGATCTTCATCTGGAATAGAGGTTGGAAATGCAAGTCACTATGCACAGGGTATTAAAAACATAGAAAAAATATTGTGAGAAAGTATTTAAGCCAGAATTGAGATGAAACTATGCCGATGACATCGAATTGTCCTATATGTATTTAAAGAAAGATGTAGCTATATACACACTTATAGATGGGGATTATGTACAGTTGTTAATGGAGTTTTGGTTCGAAGGAACTAAACTAGTATAATGACGTCATTACAAACAGAAATAAATCTTGCCTTCTCTTAAGTTCTGAGCTTAAACGAAGTTGAATTATGTTTTCAAATTTATTTTTTTGTGGTAATTTTGAGGTACATTACAAAAGGTTTAACCTTCTGTGGTAGAGATAGATCATTTTCCGTTGTTTATTATCTCTGTAAAGACCTTTATTTCATGTTTTTATATGAGAGTTGACTGTAAAACTAAGGGTCTGACCAAGAGGCTTAGTCGGATTTCTGTATTGGCCCCTAACTTGACATTTTGAAATGGAAAAAGAGGTTTAAATTCTTTTTCTATATTGGAGTTAATTGATACTATGATTTACATGATGTTTATTCATTAGTTCCTATAACTCTACCTTGAATTTTTATCACTATAGGCCATTGGAAAAAATAAAGGTATTGGAAGTGTTACCCTTTACATTTATAGTTGTACATTTTAGTCTGAGCTTGTAATAATTAGACAGATCACTTATTTCTTTTCAAAATTTCCCCTATTTCTGCATATATACGAACTATCTGAAGTTATTTTATTTCCGGTCATAAAGGGATTTCCCGGATCGATGCATTGGGTAACGATACAGGCCTGAGTCTATTAGTATATCAAAATAGATTGAAATTCCCTGATTCTGTTAATTATATATGTACTATTTTCTTTATGCCTATGTGATCACATATAAATATGTTGGTTGTTTTTGGTTATCCTGTGGGTATTTTGGTAACGATCAGGTCCCCTCATATACAACTCTGAAAAGTGTACAGTGCTTTATAGTATTACAGTTCCTTTCTAGATGACCCACAGTAGCATTTGTCAGGAAGGGAAAGACATATAAAATCAAATTGTTTTCATATAGTTCCGACCATTTTGTAATTCTCCTATTATTGCGATTGAAATCCTGCTCAACTGATTCTTTACTTACAGAGTAGAGAATAGATATGTACATACATATATAATTTATGTTTCAACATTGCATCTGAACTCTCTTCTATATTATCTACATTGATTTTCGTCTCTACAAATAGCCATATATATATATATATATATATATATACTTGTGTGAAATATCTTCATGTATTTATATAAGGGATGATTAGTGCTCCATGCTAGTTCTGGCATAAGTATATACATATGTTCAGCAGTAATTTACTCCATAGAATAAGTTCTAGCAATTGCCATACGCACTCTTTCATAAATAAAAGGATGACTACAATATTCATTCTGTATTCAAACCGACAAAATACACAGAACTAAATTTGGTGAAAGTTGATCAATTTTATACTCTACAAGGGCAGATGGAATTCATCTATAAAATTATTCCACATCTAAATGACATACATTCCAATAAATCAATTTTAGTCATTCCAATAGATAAGGAATATAATACATATCTGAACCAATTTGTGGGGAGACAAAGAGAACAACCACGTTCCTCCCAACTGTAGGATAGGGTAGCCAAATCACTTTCCCAATCCACCCCCTAGCCTGACCATGAATCCATAAGGGAAAACTTGAAACCTCATCTTCAACAATGTTTCCTCTATATGTAGTCTCCTCCTTGCCTCACACTCAATATTCAGTGTTCATAACAACAAGTAACAGTAGTTCCTTTTCCCAGTATCCTAAGCAGCATCCTGCCTCCTCACATATGCTATTTTATGCCACCAATATTTTTTCCTCGGTCTTTTTCCCTCCTTTGGGAATTTTCGCATCTTTCTAAATCCCTGATTTTTAGAGGCTGCCAATGGCCAAATCCTTGATTTTCCACTTGTAATAATCAGCGTAGAGGTAGTTCGAACATGTTCCCCACTCATGGAGTCATGGTCATCTAAATTTAACATGGTTGTTCCATTTGTCCTCCTGTAATAATTAAAACAATATTATGTTTACATACAAGTGTCATAGTCAAATAGTTAGTTGGGTCAAATCAGGTCTCTGCCCAATAGTCATAATAATTAATTACAATTTATCAAATTTGAAATTCAGAATTGCCATAAATGGAAAAAAAAATTCAAATTCGAATTTACTATAAATGGAATAATTTTCTAACAAATTTTGAATTTCAAAAATACTTTATTTTTGGGGATGTCACATCCTTTCCCCCTTCAATAAAACACTGTCATCAATGTTCTTTCTTTTCTTGGAACATGAGTGGATGATATTTCCACAAATCGCCCTTCAACTCCCAAGTGGCATCCTCAGGGCTAAAGTGCTTCCACTGCACCTTTACTTGAGCAACGACTATATTCCGAAGTGTTATTTCTCTCCGGTCCATAATGTGTAGGGGTTCCACCTAGAACTCGCCTTCTGGTTCCACCTGCACCAAGTTCCAATCAATCATATGGGTAGGGTCATGAACATACTTTTTCAATAAGGAAACGTGAAATACATTATGAATTCTTAGATTAGCTGGAAGTGCAAGTTGATATGCTACGGGTCCAATTCGAGCTAGTATCTCGAAAGGCCTACAAAACCTGGGTGCCAACTTGGAACATTTCTCGAGTTTTAGTGAAATTTTTTGGGCTTTGACTTTTAAGTAAACATGATCTCCCACTTGAAATTACAAGTGTCGTCTTTTCTGGTCTGCATAACTTTTATGTCTGTCCTATGCCTCCTTTAAGTTCTGTTGCACCTTTCTTACCGTAACTTCCATTTCTTGGAGCATTTCCGGTCTAACCATGAGTTTATCAATCGAGTCATCCCAACTAATTGGTGTCATACACTTTCTATCGTACATTACCTCGAAGGGGCTTAATTTATCCGAAGTTTGGTACCCATTGTTATATGCAAATTCTACCAAGTACAGGTAGTCTTCCCACTTACTTTGTTTTGTTCTTACATACATGTGGAGCATATCTTCTACAATATGATTTGTTCGTTCACTCTGTCCCTCTGTTTGTGGATGGTAACTCGTAATGAAATTCAAATTAGTATTTATCCCTGCAAACAATTCTTTCCAAAAAGTGGATGTAAATTTTACGTCTCTATCTGAGATCACCATTTTACGAATATCGTGTAGTCTAAAAATTTCTTTCATAAATATTTAAACGATGTTTATATCTTTAAAAGTAGATTTCATAGAATAAAGTGTGCAGACTTACTGAGTTTATCAATCACCACCATAATAGAATCATTATGTTTCTAAGTTTTAGGCAAACCGGTTATAAAGTCCAGCGATATGGTCTCCCATTTCCATTATGGCACTAGTAATGGCTATAATAGGTCGGTTGCATGCTGGTGTTCATCCTTAACCTACTGACAATCTTGGAACCTAGCCAAGTATTCTATTGTTTCACCCTTCATATTAGGTGAGTAAAACAATTTTCTAAGTGTTGTTATCATTCTCTAGTATCTTGGATGGCCAGAATATGGTTTCTTATGCATTTCATTCAAGACCGTTATCCTTAACTCTGATGAATCTAGTATGTAAAGTCTCCTTTTAAATCATAATAGTCCATTTTTGTCGATACTCAGATCTGGCTTATCTGAGTTTACAGTACTTTTTTGTAATTCTGCCATTATCTTAGTGTAATTTTCTTCGTAAATACCTGTCGTCCTTATTCTTTGTTCTAGATCACTTTCTGCCCTGCTGATATTTACCTTAAATAACCCATGGACTCTTATGCTTAAAGCATATGCTACCTATTTTCCTTACCCTTGATATGTCTGACCTCGAAGTTGAATTCACTCAAAAAGGCTAGCCACCTTGCTTGCCTTTCATTAAGATCTGGTTGACTAAACAGATATTTCACACCACTATTATCTGTCAATAATAGGAATTTTTTGCCCATTATATAGTGTCGCCACAATTTTAAGGCATGTATTACTACTACTAATTCTAAGCCATGAGTGACATAATTTCGTTCATGTTCTTTTAATTTCTGAGACTTGTAACAAATCACGTGTCCTTCCTGAGTTAGGACACCAACTAGTCCTTCTTTAATCGCGTCAACACAGATGGTAAAGTCTTTATCTAGGTCTACTACCTTCAAGATGGCTGTCGTTGTCAATAATTCCTTCATCTTTTTAAAGCTGTCTTGACACTTTTGTGACCAGTTAAACTTGGTCCCTTTCTTTTTTAATGACGTGATAGGGTAGTCTATCTTGGAAAACCCCTCTATAAATCTTCGATAATATCCGGTGATTCCCATGAATGACTAGATATCTGCTACATCCTTAGGTATTGGCCATTCCATGATGGATTTTATTTTCTTAGGTTCAACGACAATGCCTTCTGCTGAAATTACATGTCCAAGATATTGTATTTTCTTTTGATAAAATTCACACTTATCAAATTTGGTGTAGAGTTTGTGTTTCCTCAATGTTTTCAAAACTTTTCTTAAGTGCTCTTCATTTTCTTCCTCTGTTTTCGAATAGACCATAATATCATCGATAAATACTAGTACGAATTTGTCTAAGTACTGACTGGAAATACTATTCATTAGGCACATAAACATGGGTGGTGAGTTAGTGAGTCTGAAAGGTATGACTACAAATTCGTAGTTTCCATATTTTGTTCGAAAATTTATTTTTCTTATGTCCACATCCTTTATCCTAACTTGATGATAACCAGATCCTAAATCCAATTTTGAAAATATCCTTGCTCCACCTACTTGATCGAATAGGTCATTTATCCTGGGTAAGGGATACTTGTTCTTAATAGTCATTTTATTTAATTGTCTATAATCGATACAAATTCCTCTTTCTTTTTCACAAAGAGGACTACTACCCCCCATGGTGACACACTCAGTTTGATATACTCTTTGTCCAACAATTCCTGTAATTGTATTTTTAATTCTATGAATTTTGGTAAACTCATTCGGTACAGTGCTTTAGAAATAGGGGTTGAACTAGGTAGCAGGTCTATGGAGAAGTCTATTTCCCTTCTAGGAGGTAATTCTGGTATCTCATCAACAAAAATGTCTCTGAATTCACGTAGGACAACAAAGTCTTCTAACTTTGGATTGTCTTCTTTTTCTAGTAGATTCGTTACTTGGATGGCGTAAACTTGGCACCCCTTTATTATTCATTTCTTGAATTGCATTTTTGAGACTTGTCTAACTGATATTGGTTTTGGTATGCCTTGGTATTTTCTAGTCGTTTCATACTCATATTTATAATTAAGTGTCTTTGTATGACAATATAGAACTGATTTGTGCTTTTCCAACCAATCCATTCCAATAATCACATCACATGATCCGAGTGGCAAAATATTCAGATTCATTTTTATGTTTTTACCAACTAAATTGAATTCAAAATAAGGAATGAAGTCAACCACTTTCCTTTTTGTTCCCATTGCTAATTGTACCAGCCATGATTTTGCGTGCTTCAGTTTCTTAAGTTTATTTGATTCTACTACACCATGAGTGATATAACTTAACGTAGCTCCCGAATAAATTAAAATAGAATTAGAGTGTTATTGATTTTACCTTATATTTATACCACAAAGGACTGGTGGTCAGATTGCCAACCATCTACAGCTTCATTTATCTGATGCAAGCTCCTTCCCACATCTCCCACCGTCGAGGCTTCCTGCAAATTATGAACAATAGTTCTGTTTGTTGCAGTTAAGCATGGACAGTTCCTCCTTAGATGAGGTTCTCCACATTCCCATCACTTTAATGATTCGTGGGGACTGTCCCGAAACTTCTTCATCCCCAGATTTATTTTTTTACCATTTCCTTGTGTATTCGAATAATTGGAGTGAAAATCTTTTCTCGGGAAACTTGTTGTTTCATTTTGATATGGAGTTGGCTGGTATCCCTTCTTCCACTGGTACATTCGATTGTGTTTCTTATCCTTCCAAGATTTTGGAAACTCTTCCTATTGTTTGTACTGGTCATAGCACATTCATGCTTTCCTGAATACTTCACTCAAGGACTTGGGGTTATCAAACTCAATTCTATCCTTGTAGGACTGTGGTAAACAACTTAAGAATCGCTGGATTTTTACCTTGTCTTCCCGGATGTAAGGTACACACCTTAGTAATTCTAGGAATTTGTTTATAATATCCTCCATTGACATCTTTCCAAGTCGTAACTCATAAAATTATTTCATTTTCCTCTCATAGTAGATTTCATATAGGTACTGTTTCTTGAAATATTTCTTGAAATCATACCATTCCAACTATTTCTCTTTTAACCCCTTTGCCAATTTTAGATCTTTCCACTAGATGCTGGCTTTTCCTTTTAGGTTGTAAATGGCCATTCCGACTTTCATATTGCTGGAATAGTTGTATATCTGGAAATATTTTTTGATATCAAATAACCATGCTTCATCTTCCTCTCTTGTTCTGGATTCCCCATCAAATGTAGGAGGTTTAATATTCTTGAATTCTCCTTCAAGATGATCTACTTGTTTCCTTTTTATGTCTGGTTTTTCTTTATGTTTAGTTGAAGGGGTACCCTCAGATGAGTTGTCCTCTTTCTCTACTTCAGGACCAGAATTCTTGGAGGCCCTTTTACTGACTTCTTCTTCATGATTACCATCCTTTGGGATTTTCTTTGTCACTATGTTGTGCTACAGGACTTCATTTATTTCTTGTTGTTCCTGCTGTGCTTTCTTCAGTTTCTCATTGTCTTGTTTGAAAACCTGCATTTCAACAATAAGATTCCTCATTGTTTCCAATACTTCCGTAGGTGATCTTCCACCACTATTCTATCTTGGATCTCCAGGAGGTCCATGTTCCGGATTTCCTTCCATTCTGATTTTTGCATCATCCTGAGCTGCCATAATTCACACAAAATAGAAAGGGTTTTCTATTTGTAAATGAAAGGTTTATTAGTTTTGCCTAAATTGAAAATATATGCTAAGAAACTAATGTGGCCCTATTCAGGTCCAGTGTTGTAACCTTTTTTCTCTGATACCATATGTAATAGACCTCAATTTCTTAATAAAAAAGAATTTTCTTATTAGGGGCATTAGTCCCTAAATATTTAAAACAGACTCATAATAAGAGAAATCCCCTTTTTCCTACTTGTTAAATTCTGATACCTATTGTATTCACTTCTCTTTCTTAACATGACAGACTCGTCATCTAGTCTTCTCTTCTCAACTTTCATTTAAGTCATAGTAACTTTTACAAGGAAAATACAAGTTATATTAACTTTAACAAGGAATATGTGTTATTCTTAGAATAAGGTGGAAGTAACATATAGCTCTAAGACTTAGGGTCCTAGCCTTTCCTGTAAAACATATGCGCATGAGTCTATAACTCCAAGACCACCTATAATACATTATACACACAATCAAGACTGATGAATTTAATTTCTTCATTGTTATGTTAAGCTATTTGGTTTCCCAAAAGTAACTAAGGTTTCGATGGTCCCCTTGGTAACATCTGGTTGACTGAAAATCTTTCCTTTCCAACACAGTCCAAGTAATTTTCTAGTTAGGCACGMTCTCTAGTCCGACAKTTGGTTAAACTTTACCTGTTTTAAGTGAAGTCTAACTATYGATACCAACCARACTAGAAGTAACGGAGGGTTAATATTTTCTGAGTGTAGGTTTCGAGGAGACCGCCCTTGTCCTCATAAGAGAATTAAGGATGTCAGGAGGTTTGATAGTCGAGAGTTAATATCAGGCCAGCCATTAAAGGAGGTGGATGAGGGACGAGGGCTGAACCTATACCCTCATCAAATCCAAACACACCAATTCATTCTTATCATATGGTGCATTCTCTGTTGTACTCGTCGTATTCAATACACGTGGGGTTCATTGTTTTAGGGTAATAATGGTTGTTTATTGTCATTTTGGAGCTAGTCTATCCCACCTTTGGCCCTACATTTCCCACTTTGTTTATGGACTTCTCATGGTGTGTTGAGTATGCGGACAAGGTGCGCCTCCCAGAACTGCCCCTCCTATCAGTAAGTGATTTATTTCCTTTGCTGTAATTTTTGTTTAAACTCTCTGTAAGGCCCTTACGACTTAATGTTCCTTCTATTTCCTTCCCATGATTCACATAGGTAGAATTTTGTTCATAGATTTTTCTTTTAGTCACCTCCTGTACTCACTTATTCAAGTAATGGGTTTCTCTCTATCCTAGCACACACTGTGCCTCACTGGAATCATGATTCTGAAATTTATTTTAGGTTAGGGTTTTGTATGTGCTTAATTTTCTATGCTGGTATGTGAATCCCATGGCAAGCCTGGAATGCCATTTCCTATCCTGGTTGGGTGTCTGTTAGGAGATTTTACTCTCTGGTCCTTTGTTTACCCAAACTATTCAACAAAAGACTCACGACTATAACTTCTCTTATTATTAAGGTCACCCATGTAATTAGTAGTTGGTCAGATCCTTATCACCAGACTTCCATCCTATGAGAATATATCCTAAGGATGATTGCGTTTATTCTATTCACGCCCATTTGCTTATGAATATGAATGTATCTTCAAAACACCATGCACGACTGGGACTCTCGGCTCTATACCGTCTCTGCATCCCCTCCCTTAGTTAACAAATTCACATGGGTGCAAGATATATTTACTTTTATTGTGTAAAGGCCTGAAACATCCCATCTTTACAATTTATTTTTGAATTAAATGTTGGTTTCTGCGTGTCGTGTGACCTATATATTTATATGTATATTGCATTCAAATAATCAGTCGTTGTGAAATTTCCTTTGGTTATTTACTAGTCCTTAATGCTAATGGTGGGCCTCTCTGATTTTTTTGCGAGGGTACCCACCAAGAATATTTTTGGCCCCTTCTCCCCTCTCAGTCTGGAAGGCATGTGGTTCGTTGCACCGGTGAAGGATGTCAAACTCCTCCAACTACAGATAAGTAATTACTTCAGCTATTCTTTCTTATTACTAACTTAAATCCTCTTATCAAGATTATAATGATTTATTTTTGCAATGTACAGGGTTTTAAATCACACGAAGTTATGAAGTACAACTCTTGTCACCCGTGTAAGAGGTATTCGGGTTTTGTTCTTCCTTTTCCAAGAATCTTAGGCATTCAGGGTAGAAGAAAATTTTAACCTTCTGTGGTAGAGATCGTTCATTTTCCACTGTTTATTATCTTTGTAAAGAAATTTCTTTCAGGGTTCAATAGGAGAGCTGACTGTAAAACTAAGGGTATGACCAAGAGGCTTAGTCAGATTTATTTACCAACCCCTAACTCGACATTTTGAAATAGAAAAAGTGCTTTAAATTCTTTTTCTATATTGAAGTTAATTGATACTATGATTTGCATGGTGTTTATTCGTTCGTTCCTGTAACTCTACCTTGAATTTTTATCATTGTAGGCCCTTGGAAAAAATAAAGGTACTGGAAGTGTAACCATTTACGTTTACAGTTGTACATTTCAGTCTGATCTTGTAATAATTAGACAGATCACTTATTTCTTTTCAAAATTTCCCCTACTTCCGTATATATACGAACTATCTGAAGTTATTTTATTTTCATTCATAAAGGGGTTGCTCAGATCCATGCATTGGGTAATGGTACAGGACTGAGTATATTATTATATCAAAATAGATTGAAAGTCCCCGATTCTATTAATTATATCTGTATTATTTTCTTTATGCATATGTGATCGCATATAAATATGTTTCTCGGTTTTGGTTATCCTGTGGGTCTTTTGGTAATAGTCAATTCCTCTCGCCTACAACTCTGGAAAGTGTACAGTGCTTTATAGTGTTACAGTGCCTTTCTAGATGATCCACAATAGCGTTTTTTAGGAAGGAAAAGGCATGTAAAATCAAACCATTTTCATATAGTTCCTACCATTTCATAATTCTCCTATCATTGTGATTGAAATCTTGTTGAACTGATTCTTTACTTACAGAGTATAGAAAATATTTGTACATACATATACAATTTATGTTTCAACATTGCATATGAACTCTCTTCTATGTTATCTACACTGATTGTCGTCTCTGCAAATAGGTATATATATATATATATATATATATATACACGTGTGAAATATCTTCATGTATTTATATAAGGGATGATTAGTGCTCCATGCTAGTTCTGGCATAAGTATATACAGAGGTTCTAAATTTGGTGAAAGTCGATCAGTTTTATACTCTACAAGGGCGGACATAATTCATCCATAATATTATTCCACTTCTAAATGACATACATTCCAATAAATCAATTTTATTCATCCCAACGGAGAAGGAATAGAATACATATCTGAACCAATTTGCGGGAATACAAAGGGAACAACCACGTTCCTCCCAACCGTAGGATAGGGAAACCAAATCACTTGCCCAATCCACCCCCTAGCCTAACCATGAATCCATAAGGGCGAACTTGAAACCTCCTCTTCAACAATGTTTCCTCTATCTGCAGTCTCCTCCTTGCCTCACACTCAATATTCAGTGTTCATAACAACAAGTAATATTAGTTCCTTTTCCTAGCATCCTAGGCATCTTCCTACCTCCTCACATATGCTATTTTATGCCACCAATATTTTTGCCTAGGTCTTTTTCCCTCCCTTCGGAATTTTCATAGCTTTCTAAATACCTGATTTTCAGGGCCTGTCAATGGCCAAATCCTTGATTTTCCACTTGTAATAATCAGCCTAGAGGTAGTTCCAACATGTTCCCCACTCATGGAGGCATGGTCAGCTAAATTTAACATGGTTGTTCCATTTGTCCTCCTGTAATAATTAAAACAATATTCTGTTTACATACAAGTGTCATAGTCAAATAGTTAGTTGGGTCAAATCACGTCTCCACCCAATAGTCATAATAATTAATTACAATTTATCAAATTCGAAATTTGGAATTTCCATAAATGGAAAAAAAATTCCAAATTTGAATTTACTAAAAAAGGAATAATTTTCTAACAAATTTTGAATTTCAAAAATACTTTATTTTGGGGGATGTCACATCATCTAGTCCTGTAAACCCTTACTTCGCAGAGTTAATGGTGGTAGTATGAGGATTGGCTCGGTCAATGTGATGGAGCAAGAGATGGTGTGATCATATTGGACGAGGGGTCTAGTGATAGCCTCAGGTGTCACATTCGCAGGGTCTCCATTAATGGGGTCTTTAGAGGTTTAAATCACGACTGGCAGAAAAAAAAACCCTTCATTTCATACTAAGTTAATGCGAAGTAAAGGATAGTTCATTCATGGCACGATACAAAGGACTGTCGAACTCTAATCGTTATCGTTCAGTTAAGGCATCGTTCAATTAAGGCAGGGCTAAACAATTTTGTATGGATAAGCTTGTTATCAAAATCGTTATGTTAATAGTCATCGGAATACCTATACATAACCAGTAATCACAGGGGTTCGTTTCACTTATTCGACCATGTGAAATAACATTTAAACACCTTATTCTAAGTCGATAACATTTTCACTAAGGGTGTGCACTCTCGATCCCTTTATTTGTGGATATAGTCTATGGTATATGAGTTTATTTTGAAAAGTCAAATAAGTTTTTTTCTTGCGCCCAAGCATGGGAGATTATACTTAGGGAAGAGTATAGGTTTCTAAATTCTAAGTCTAATGCAACATATATATATATATATACATATATATATATATATATATATTAGAATAGCTTTAGGATTGAAGGGGTTATGAAAGGGTTGATGTTAGAATGTGGAGATTATTCGTGTAGAAGTTTTGTTCAGTGTGAGTTAAGTTGGAGTAGAAATTTTCATTAAATGATCGTTCATCATTTTGATAGCTAGAATATAGGAATCTCGCAGAAATTAACAATGATGATACATACCTACTTCTCATAACTACAAGTATACTAGAATAAATTGAAGATTAATGTTCCTAAAAATATATATATATATTTGGAAAATTTGGGGTACATTACATATGGTATCAGAGCAAAGGTTACAACACTTGGACCTTAAGCAGGGCCAAAATATTTACTTAGCACATATTTTTCCAGGTTTATGTAAAACTAACAAAACAATTATTGTTACAAACAAAAAACTTTTTTTTCTATTTTGATCATGGTAGCACAGGATGAAGCGAAGATTAGACTCGAGGAGAATCCTGAGAAAAGGCCTCCTCAAGATTAGAGGCAGAACAGTGATAGAATATCACCTATCAAAGTTATGGAAACAATGAGAAATCTCATTGAGGAGTTGGAAGTTTTCAAAGCAAATAATGAGAAACTGAAAAAAGCACAACATGAACAGCAAAAAATAAAGGAAGTCCTGCTACGAATTATAGTGACAAAGAAGATCCCAAATGACGATAACCAGCAGGAAGAGTTCAAAAAAAGGGCCTCCAAGAATTTTGGCCCTAAAGCAGAAAAAGGGGACAGCTCGTCCGAAGGTACACC
>SNQJ01S0157285.1:0-21040 GCA_010110895.2 Picea sitchensis
CGTTGAACATTAGACTTGCTTAGTAATGTTCGTTAAATGTTAATTTAGATGATACTCTGTTGTCTCTTGGAATTTAGAACTGTGCATTAAATTATTTTTAAGACTAAATTAGATCGTACCTTAATGATACTCTGCATTTTAGACATATTGAGTTGTTGCTCGTTTTATTTCTATTATACATAGGTGTACACATTTTTGCTTGGTCTACTTGTGTCGGGCGGGATATAGACACCTCCATGTTCCTCAGAATAGTCGTCAGCCCTGAGACCTTAAATGGTTAAAATCGATGGGAACCTGGGCTTGAGAATTGCTTATGTGTCTTGGAGGTCCTAACCATTGCAGGGTAGGACGGGCGGGTAGTCAATCTTTTTATTTGTTGATTGATCGCCGTTCAATGCATACAGATACTTGATGTGCGTCTTAGGTCGTCATGTTGTGTTCGTCGTTGTATGCATATTGTTCGTCGTCAGGTGGCGGTGCAGAGTCGAATGCGTTTATTTCCCTTGTACACGTGCGCACACACATTATAAAAATAAAAAAAACTTGTACTTATTATATGACATTCGTCGACGTAAGAGGAGGGTCCTTACATTTCCAATTTCCATTTCATCGTTGTCCCATGGCTCCATTTATTGGATTCATTGTTCTCCTCATCATATTTATTGGATTCATTATTCTCCTCATCACAATAGAGAGGCCAGAATAACCATGGAATAAGAATATTTGAAAGCAGAGAGAAATTCACTCACCATTTCAAAACATTTAAATGGATGTTTGTGCATGAAATATTCAAATAAAGCATAAATGGATACAACTACAGAAAAAGACTTCATGCATTTCTTTGTAAACTCAAGGACATATAACGCTGGGAATTGAAAAACATTTTTCACTCAAAATATAACAAGAAAAAGACAAAAATAGGAAGATATTTAAAGTTAATAGAGATCTAAAAGTTAAGTTGAAGGTATGAATTTTAGAGTAGTTTTAGGATGTAGATTTAAGTGATTATTTCTATAGAATCTGAGTGTCTTGGGAGTTTTTCAGCTTGTTGAATCCATTTCTGCATTCAGAAATGGATTTTGAACAACAAAAAATAGTAATTCGTGTAAATTTATATCGCCTGATTCGGGCGAAAAAAAACCATTTCATAGAACATCTAGCCAACGCCTTATAAATTGTCGTAGGCTAAAGATTCTACAAAATGAAGATTTTTTCCGGGGATATTTACCCAAAATCCGGTGACAAATTGTTGGATTCATAGATTTAAGTGATTATTTCTATAGAATCCAAGTGTCCTGAGAGTTTTTCAACATGCTGAATTCATCTTTGCATTCATAAATGGATTTTGAACAACAAAAAATAGTGATTCGTGTAAGTTTGTATCGCTAGATTCCGATGAAAAAATCCATTTCGTAGAACATCTAGCCAACGCCTTATAAATTTGTCCTCCTCCTCTGGTTGAATTGAAAATATATGCAAGATATTTATTAAAATGAATATATATGCAAGATATTTATTGTTCTAGACAATTTTTATATAATTTAGTTTAATTTAATTTTAGACCACTTTTCACCACCGACCAATGTGAGTGGGATTCCACCTCCAAAACTCTTAGAGAATAGACCTTGCATTCAAGACTAAAGTTTCCCCAATTTACAGAAAAAAAATAAAGTTTTAACAACTTTAGGCTATTTATATTCTTTATTACCCTATTTTTTAGCATACTATAACTCTTAAAGGCACAATACTGAAAAATATGTTCATCACTGTAGAAATGCCCCTAAATCTTATGACTGCCTACTTGGAAATTGAGAGAGAAGCCATTGCACAAATAACTCACATAAAATAATAGTTTGTATTACACACAATAAACAGAGATACATCTGGTATATATAGTTGGAGTGAGATCCAACTTATTCCACTCTTGGAGGGAGAGGTTGAGAGAATATCTCAACTTCCTCCATCTAACCCAACCCAATCCCTAAACTCTAGGATGCATCATAATGAGGCATTATCTCTAACACCTCCCCTTAATGCCTACATTACAAAACATAACAAAAGGTTACAACACAAATTTTGTCATGTCTGTCTCATTGGTCCTCATATACAGTTACACCCATCTATGAACTTCATAGACACGCTCTTTCTCTCCCATCATCTTTGAGCTACCACTTCATACAACAAAAATACAACTGCTTCTGACCCTCTTTGAAGTATCTATAGGATCAACGATTCTAACTACCCCGAAGAATAGTCTCGATACTGAAATATTCAGTAATCGATCTTACAAAATGACCTTTTTACACACACTCACCAACACAATGATAACCTGTAACTGATTATCTTGGAGCACCGAAGTACAACAAGACCTTCCAACATTTAACAGACTTGCTGACATACTCAAACTAGTAATGCATTCGTATAGCACCGAAGCACTAAAGAACTACAAGATTGAATTACACCACTCTATTCTATATTTGGTTCTTCATAATTTTACAAAAATAAAACATTTAGAAATACAAACAGTTATACCACACTAAATGCCTTACAAATCTGTTGTATAATATTTCTATGATGGCCATGGCTTGATTCTCCTCACGGAGCAGCTGGATTACCACTCCTATACACGTTGTCCATGCTCTTCTTACTCCACAAGCTATGCATTGTTCTGAAAACAATTGTAGACTTCAAGAATAGGACACCTCTCAATATTTGATTCACAACCCCCTCCTTTTCAATCACACACAACAATGTGATCCTATCGCTAGAAAATCAGACCTGTAAATGATGACATATATCAAAGTAGCTCCAATTTGATATGGCAATGATGCCATCATTCGTTGGCTTTAAACAATCTTTTAACTGATGCAACAGATCTAGAAATTACAAAGAAAGGGAATGCTTCCTCGATCCATCTTCTTCAAACAAATTCGTCTTTTGTATGCTGATAGAACCCGTGCGGAGTAGTGCGCCCTTGGAATCTTTTCATTCAAGATACAAACAACCAATCGGTTCCCTTTAGGGATCTAATGTTCTCAATTTGCACAAATGGGATGATTCAATATTTGCAGTGAAACGAATCTACAAATGTCTTCACAAAACTAAACACTTTCTGCAATCACTATGCGAACAGTGATGTATGTTGACTCGCAACTTGCACCAGTGACAATGGGCAATGATTTTATTCTACATTACTGTGTACACACAAAAAAGAAAAGAAAAAATCCTCACAAAGAACTAATCTAATTCTACTCTCAATCATACACACGGAAATGCACTCACACCAGAAACCCTCTACTCACATTATAATCTTACTGCTATAGTGGAATCGGCTCTCACATCTTCCTGGCTCTCCCATGAGGGAGTTAAGCCAGTCCAGGCTCTAATACCAACTTAGAAATTGAGAGAGAATCCATTACAAAAATAACTCACATAAAATAATAGTTTGTATTACACACAATAAATAGAGATACATCAGGTATATATAGTTGTAGTGAGATCCAACTTATTCCACTCTTGGAGGGAGATATTGAAACAATATCTCAACTTCCTCCAGCTAACCCAACCCAATCCCTAAACTCTAGGATGCATCATAATGAGGCATTATATATAACACATGTGAGAGTCGATTCCACTATAGCAGTAGGATTAGAATGTGAGTAGAGGGTTTCCGGTGTGAGTGCATTTCCGTGTGTATGATTGAGAGTAGAATTAGATTAGTTCTTTGTGAGGATTATTTTTATTTTTTATTTTTTTTTCACACAATAATAGTTTGTATATAGCTCATAATAAACAAATATACATCAGGTATATATAGTTGGAGTGATATCCAACTTATTCCACTCTTGGAGGGAGAGGTTGAGAGAATATATCAACTTCCTCCAGCTAACCCAACCCAATCCCTAAAATCTAGGATGCATCATAATGAGACATTATCTCTAACACCCCCCCTTAATGCCTACATTACAAAACATAACAAAAGGTTACAACACAAATTTTTTCATGCCTGTCTCACTGGTCCTCACACGCAGTTACACCCATCTCTGAACTTCATAGACACTCTCTTTCTCTCCCATCATCTTCGAGCTACCATTTCATACAACAAAAATACAACCACTTCTAACCCTCTTTGAAGTATCTATAGGATCGACGATTCTAACTACCCCGAAGAATAGTCTCGATACTGGAATATTCAGTAATCGATCTTACAAAATGACTTTCTTACACACACTCACCAACACAATGATAACCCATAACTGATTATCTTGGACCACCAAAGTACAACAAGACCTTCCAGCATTTAACAGACTTGCTGACATACTCAAACTAGTAATGCATTCTTATAGCACCGAAGCACTCAAGAACTACAAGATTGAATTACATCACTCTGTTCTATATTTGGTTCTTCATAATTTTACAAAAATAAAACATTTAGAAATACAAACGGCTATACCACACTAAATGTCTTACAAATCTGTTGTATAATATTTATGTGATGGCCATGGATTGATTCTCCTCTCGGAGCAACTGGATTACCACTCCTATACATGTTTTCCACGCTCTTCTTACTCCACACGCTATGCATTGTTCTGACGACAATTTTAGACTTCAAGAATAGGACACCTCTCAATATTTGATTCACAACCCCCTCCTTTTCAATCACACACAACAATGTGATCCTATCGCTGGAAAATCAAACCTATAAATGATGACATATATCAAAGTAGCTCCAATTTGATATGGAAATGATGCCATCATTCACTGGCTTTAAACAATCTTTTAACGGATGCAACAGATCTAGAAATTACAAAGTAGGGGAATTCTTCCTCGATCCATCTTCTTCAAACAAATTCGCATTTTGTATGCTGATGGAACCCGTGCGGAGTAGTGCACCCTTGGAATATTTTCATTCAAGATACAAACAACCAATCGGTTCCCTTCAGGGATCCAATGTTCTCAATTTGCACATATGGGGTGATTCAATATTTGCAATGAAACAAATCTACAAATGGCTTCACAAAAGTAAACACTTTATGCAATCACTATGCAAACAATGATGTCTGTTGACTCGCAGCTTGCACCAGTGACAAGGGGCAATGATTTTATTCTACGTTACTATGTAGAAAAAAAAAAAAAAAATCCTCACAAAGTACTAATCTAATTCTACTCTCAATCATACACATGGAAATGCACTCACACCGGAAACCCTCTACTCACATTCTAATCCTACTGCTATAGTGGAATCGGCTCTCCCATTTCTTTTTATTTTCCTTTCCATGTTCATTATTCCATTTTTCCATTTTTCCTTTCCCAAATTTCATGTAATTCATTTATTTCCTGTATACTTATTTTCATTTTTCATATTTTCCATATTTCACGTGACCCATTATATACTTTCCAGACTTAGTATTATTTACTATGGCTTACGTGAACCGCCATATTGTTTTAATAATATTTTTCCTATCCTAATTTCTATGAGGAACATATCCAAGTGACACAGGGAAATTTATTAACCAATGAGATATATCCACATGGAATTTAAATGGATGGTGCCACATGGAAACTAATTAATGGAGACACGTGGTGGCATACAAAAAGTGACAGATGGCGCAATTTTATTAGATGACATGTGGAAGATTGTTGGCCTACTGAGTGATGACATTTGGAAAAATTTGGTTGGGTGACTCATCATTGTTGACTGGGCATATTGGTGGTTGGATGAGCATGCAAAATTATTATTATATTCAATAATTTTCCAAGGGTCGAATCCTCCAAGCTCCATAGTCTCCTCTCTTCTTTATTTCTTGTCAAGAGTATGTTACACTTAACATTATATACCACTAATACTCTTTTATTATAATACATGTGGGATAAGAATAATGAAGAAAAGTCGAAACTCAACAAAGGAGGTCGAATTTAAATCAAGGGTCTGCATTTACCAGTCAAACTTGATTGACGGTGGCTGAGTCACGATCTTGCAAAGGCTATATCATGAGCTCCCGACCTCTATTGGAAGAAAAATTTATACCGTTGGAAAGGTATATTGACGTAGAATATGGTGGTATAGGTTTCAAGTGATGAAAGTTGATACATTTGTCTCAAAAATTAAAATATCATTCAGCTGCATTTTTTAATGGGCCTACATGACAACTCAACTTTACAAGCTCATATCTTGAGATCCAGGCGACAGATTTGGAAAAATTTTATATCGTTGGAAATATAAGACGATGAAGATCACATCCGAAATTAATTCCATGGCTAAAAAATTTATTATCATTCCCGGAGAATTAAAACACAATCATCCTCTTTTAAAGGGGAAATTAATTAAATTTCAAAAAAAAAGGTTTAATTAAAAATTTTATTAAAAAAGGAGAGGGACCCACTTTCAATATACTTGTATTAGTGATGTGAATTAATTAATGAGGAATTAATGAGTCACTAATTAAAGTAAATGTTTCAATAAGAAACTTGTACGAGAATTTCTAGAAGGGAGAAACCCTAACTACTCAAGTAGTTAGAAAATCTCTTCTTAAAAAGAGAAGAGAGGCTTCATCAAGGGGTCCAATAATCAGTATTATCAGAGGGGAAGGGAAAAATATCAGAGGAAGAATAAGGTACAACCATGGCTACACAATCAAACTTCTTATCAAAATAAAAAAATCTCCATCTTCTCCATTTTTGTTTTATATATATTCTTCTACACCACTTCTCATAACTTTATGCTTGAATCTCAGAGTTGGGCACAAGGCTGAGTTGTTGAGTATTATTATTATATTATTCCAAGATATTTTCTTATATGATCATGGATTATTTGCAGCCACATATATGGCTGCCAAATATTTTGTAATGAAGAACATCTTTCACAAATAAAACTCCACAAAGAATTGCTTTGGGGTTGATATTGATTGTATCTTGTAACTTTGAGTTTTAAGTATGAGGTATTTGAGGTTGAAATATCAAATTATCTTTTGATCTTGATTGCAGTACTCTGTTCAAATTATTTGATATGATCAAATCATTCTCTCCTATGAAGAAGGTATGGATGTATTTATATATTATTAAGAATATTGTGTGTGATGTTGATCACAATTTAATTCTGATGTTGAAACCTTGCTTCAATATTTTCTGATTAAAATACTTTTGGTGCACATAAAGATCATATTGGGTTATTGAAGAACCATTTTCATATAAATCCAAGCACTAAATATTTTGGGTTTTCTGCCTAGCACTTCCCCTAATCCAAGATATTCAAATATATATCTTTTAGCCAAAGAGGAGAACGACCTCTCTAAAAATGAAGGGGGACTAATGTCCTCATGAGGTTGTCGTTTTGGTCCTGACAGATTCAAGTGTCAACAATACTCTCCATTGACAACCTTTCCTTGACCAATACTGAACCTCCATAAAGCTCCGAGAAACTTTCATTGTGACCTATAGGGGTGCTTCATTCTTCTCCTTGGCTTCTCCCTTGCAATCCCACTAGGGTCACCCAGGAATCCTCCCTTTTGTTGGACATGTCAATCACTAAAACAAGGGGGATATCTATTGAGGTGACAATGTTAGGTGTCCCCAGTTGTGTCTCACACTTGTTGCTTTGGTTGGGATTTTTCCAAACTATAATTTGTGAGATAACATTTTTGGCGCCATTGTCACGAAGGATTTTGAATCCTTTTTTAGCCCTAACGACATTTTGGTAATCTTTGTTCGCAAATCCTTTACCTCTAGCTTGCCTAGTGACTCCATTTGAGGAAATATCCCTTACAACTTTTGATGAACTTCATATAGTTTATCTGGTGACACAATTATGATAAGGTATGAATATTCCATTAAGCATTCATGTTGAATCTACATACGATGAAGAATGGATTTTTGGGTATTGCATGGAGTGTATTGTTCCCTTGACATTGAGGACATCCCATGGTTACTGCACCCATTCCCCCTATAGTTTAACTAGAATATTCCAAGTTTCAATGGGGATCCTTCTTGTGCTATCCCGCATATCTTGTCATTTTCAAGATATACATTCACATTCGACGAAAGACATGAAGAAATTTTGGTGAGATAATTACTATCCTCATTGGGATGAGAGAAAAAGGGTTGGGTCAAGTACTCTTCCAGTCCAAAGAGTATCCCTTCCCTCAAGGTATTCATAGAGGAATTTCTCAATTACTGGGGTCCAAGATCCCGGAATTTTGAAGACACATAGCATAAGCTTCTGACAGCCTTGCAAGAGGAGGGACTTTTAGGTCTTTTTGAAGGTAATACAAAGGTTGATGATAATGAGGCTTCCTTGGAGGAAGAATGCAACAACAACCTTGAGGAACGATTGGTAGAAGAAGTATTTGAAGAACAGGTACAGGAAGAGGAGGAAGACTCCAAGTAAGTGCAGGATCTTGACAAGACATCACTCTCTGAAGAGAAAACCCATGATGATGAGAAGAACAAGAGTTTATTTTTCAATCCTTTGGAGAAAAATCAGATGAAGTGCTCCTAATTTAGAATTAATTCCCTTGTAATGAAGAGATTCTTGAAGAAATGTTTGAATAAAGTTGCCAAGAAGAAAAGAAAGAGTTCCAACAAAATGCAACATGTTGAGGATATAGATGAGACATTTGTATCCATACCCCCACTTGATGAAGATAAAGTTGCACAAGATTTGGTCTCCCCTACACATGAAAACAAAGAGATATTTATTTTCTCTCCTTTCTAGATTTTCTACACTCATGATGCATTCTCTAGTGACTCGAAAAGTGATGAAATCATGGACAATTCCTTAGACACAGTTGACAATTTCCTATGGATCGGGAGACATAGATGGGATTATAATTTTATAAGTTTTAATGGATATCCCATTTATGACATTGAAGCTTTATTCCAAGCAAAGAACAAAGAGTTTTTGTCTTCATAGTACTTGCCTACGTGCCAATATGATCCAGATGTTTGGCAACATAATGATGATATGGTCACAGACTTATTTCAACCACACATGGATGACCTTTTGTAGTATACTCATGATGATTCACATTCACACTATGGGAGTTGTGATACATATCTCTTTGAAGGCCCTGATCCTTCTCACAAAAAAATATTCACGTATACAGGTTACATTGGTTTCGATGAGTAGATGGTCATCCCAGGGAAGTCAGAGTTTCATACCATAGATTTCTAGCCTTCTTTGCCTCAAGATTTGGTTGGAGGTCCTATATTACATAATGATTCACTCATGAATCAGGGGGGCTCACATTTGGTATCTTGTTGTATGGATTTTTGGACACATATGAACAAAAGGGAGAAGGACTCTTTCTTTGAAATTGAGTTTGTTCCTTATTATCTATCTTTTTCTCTTAACAATCATACAATATTCTGTAGATTTTTCATCCCATCTCAAACTTCAAAAAGTAGTAGTATTCTCAGTGAGACAAATATGACCCATCATCTATATGTGGAAGTCCTATTCAAAGATGGATTTTTCAAGCTTGTGGCTACCCTTTCCAGTATGATTTTCTCTCTACCGCCTACTTCCACGAGTTGCTTTCTATGATTGTTTGCATGATTATTTGTGCTCGTGATTATTTTGTTCTTGAATTATCTATGTTGTATTACATGATTAAACACAGGGGGAGATACATTGATGAGATGAGAAGGTGGTTTCATTGGTTGTGTGATTTCACTTGACATCTTTAGGATTTCTATGGGCCTCAGACCCCAAGTAAGTAGGTAGGTCATTTTATTTCCTACATTACATTTGTGTGTTCATCATGGTGTAGTTGGATTTTATTTCATTCTTTGATTTACATATTTATTTTCTTGCATTTATGCATTGTTGTTGTGATACATTTGCTTGAATCATATTACATGTTAGTTAGAATTTTTTGAAAAATGTTAAATTTTATTTTTAAGGAATAGTTGTCATTTTTTTAATTTTGGAAGTTTTGCTTATATGAATAAAGAGTGAGCAAGCCACCCCTCAATGCTCTAATATCTTGCTTGAGTATGTGTAGGCACAAGTCTTACTAGGATATTTTGAAGTTCTCATGCACTCTATACTGAGAACATGTCCCCATGTAGGAGCCAGATGTTACCCCCCCAACCTAGGGGTAACTAAGGAGATGATTCACGAGGCTCGTGGGTAGAATACATGGAATGTCGATAGATAGATGACCATATGAACCCACATTGATGCAGATATATCCCCTCCTCTTCACCACACGTCACCATTCATCATCAATAGCATAGCAACGTCTGCCACACTGACATGGCCTTGAAAGGACAACAAGTCTTGCTTCATGAGGTAACAAGTTGGGTCTTGTGGTAAGTGTCACTTTAATAATTGAATCATTTGAGCATGTTTTAAAAGGTCCTTTATTGATTATCGAATATTTTCTTGGAAATTATACCCTTTTCCTTATTTCACCTTGGTGGCTGACATAGTTTCCTAGTAAGTGGGTCACCCTCAAGGAAAGGTTTACTACTATGGGGTCTCCTTTAAAGTTCATTGTACCATTCATGCACATACTTACCACTTTTCACACCCTTTTCCCTATGTTTTCTCATATTTTGGGTTTTTGGGTTCATTGACCCCGAGAAGGGCTTGTACCTCATTTCATGGGAAAAAGGGGATAAAGGCCCAGAGGTGTTGTAGCTGGAAAACATTTTTTAAAAGCCATAAATTGTCCATCTAAATGCTTTCCATAAGGTCCTAAGAGAAATGAAACACTTCTCCATAAAAATGAAGGACCTTTTAAAAAAATAATTAGTAAATGTCTCGCTTGACGGGGGAAAGCATTTGCAGTGTATTTTAATTTTCAATGAATATGGAAATTAATGTGTTCCTAACTTCAAGTGAAATTGGGGTGCTCTTTACTTTTCATTACACATAGCACTCAATGTTCGGACCATAACAAATGAAAGGAAAATAGAGGGCTTGGGAAAATGTTGCATTGCAAACAAAGGAAGCAACACACCCTCCACAAAGGCACCCATAAATGAGATAATATGATCCCTTGATATGTCAAGAACCCCATGCCCAAAATTCATACCCTCATGCACCTCATATTCACTAGATGTCCTAAATAGAGTATTATTGGGAAACATTCCTTGACTTGGGGATTGGCCTACCCAACAGATCACCATGGCAACCTTCCCATACCTAAATTTGACAAAGTTTATAAGGTCTTTGAGAATTTTTTTAGTTTGAAAAGGAGGGATTTAATGCCCATTTTTGGGTGGTTCTTTTGTTAAATGTGTCTTACTTGCATTATACATGTGACTTGTGGACACTTGGAGGGTATACTTGTTTTCCTTTGCAAGACCTTTCCCAGTGAAAGTTCTTCATAAAGGGACTAAGGCACTTGGACCTTCATACGGGCTTGAAAGAAAATTGGTTGGATGTATCACCCCACTCATTGGAGGCATTGGAAGATGAATGTTGCACTTTGGAAGGTGACTTTAGCACTTGAACAAGGATTGGAACCATGAAGGAAGGATGATGCCACCCTCCTATGCCCAAACGTCCTCTTGGGAAGTATGACATCACATTTTTTATGGAACGTTTGGCATGTTTGGCATGATTGGTGTTGTTGTGGGCTTGAAACCCCACTCTATTTCTTGATTTGGGGATGATGTGGCACTCTTCTAGCCTTTGAAGGGTTTTCTATCACACGTGCCACTTTGGAGAGAGATTTTATGGGATAATGTCTTGTCATTTTGTTGTTTTTGGTCATTTTGAAGCCTATGTGGGAAAAACCGCAAGACATCATGTCAATTCATCATTGTAACTTAGGTTTTATACCTAAAATCATGGATTTAATTGTAAAGTGGAAAAACTAGAGCTCGGTTTTCCTCATATAAATATGAGGCAAGTCACTTGTCACAAATCATAACTCATCACTTGGAATATTTCTCTTGGACTGAAATTTCGGCCTCTTTGGACAATTCACTGTCTATTTTGTCTTTTGATAAAATGGATGGAATACTTATTTATTGGTGGAATAAAGGCTAGTGACTTATCTTGGATGCTTCTTCTTGGCAAATCATTGGAATATCTTTCATAAGTAAGGGTTTTGTGTGCTATCTCTTGGATTAGGTAAGTAATTTCCGCAATTTTTTGTTTTTCTTATTAATCTCAATATAATATTAGCAAACCCTAGGAGGAGTATAAGGGAATACACCCTCCATCAAGGAAATTTATTTTATTTTCATTGAAATGGATTAAGTATTTCTTCAAGGAGTAAGAGGGTTTACACCCTTGTAGAAAAACCTTACTAGGGTTTATCTTCTCTAGGGAGTAAGAGGGTTTACACCCCTAGAAGATCATCAAACCCTAGTTTAACTTGGTTGTGACCAAGCAATAGACTCCATTAACCCAATAGATAAGACACTAATTGCATTGGAGATTGAATATTGTTGCATTGGCAAACATGAAATTTAATAAATTGAATTGTTCAAGGTTGGATTTAAATTCTATATGATATTGGTTCTTTTGTCCTCCAAGGGTGTCTGATTGGCTAAGTGATTGAATTTTTGTAATAAACATTAAGCTATATCCATTAGGGTTGCAGCAAACTTACTTCTCTCATACTCGTTTCCCACTTTTCTACCGCTGAAAATTACTTGTAAGTTGTGATAATTGTTCTATTGATGACAAGATATTGATTGGGTGGTTTACTTGTTAGAAATTTTTGTTGTAGAAAAAGTAAGCTACAACCATAAGTTTTTCATAAATCTTCTTGATAACTTACTTTTACAACCTTCTATTGTCATCGAATTTATTGAGCTAAGCTTTGGAACATTATCTCTAAGTTGTATGCTCATTGATCGCATTTCATATGTTGAATTAGATTATATAGTTGCAGTTTTTATAACTATCACATTGTTGATATATTATTGTTGTATGCTACAATTTTGGGACAATAAGGGTTCTTGTTGATTCCCCTAATGTTCTAGGGCTAATTTTATCATATTTGGCATTGGTCTTGTTTATCTAACATTGGTTTTGTAGGTACTCTCCATTGGAAACCTTTCCTTGACTGATACTCAACCTCCATCAAGCTCCTAGAACCTTTCATTGTGACCTATAAGGGTGTTTCATTATTCTCCTTGGCTTCTCCCTTGCAATCCCCCTAGGTTCACCAGGAAGTCTCCATTGTGTTGGACTTGTCCATCACTAAAATGAGGAGGATGTCTATTGAGGTGACAATGATAGGTGTCCCCAGTTGTGTCTCACACTTGTTGCTTGGGTTGGGCTTTGCCCAAACTATAATATGTGCGATAACTGGTATGAACATATTCAAGCTTTGGAGACATATTTCGACGATTTATGGACATTATTTGAGCATTTTTGGAGAACAATTTGTTAAATTTTCCCCCTTTATGAGGGTTTTAAACATGTAAAGCATCATTTGATTGTACTTTTTGACTTAGTATCCAATTTGTGTGGATGACAAGTCATGTTATTTTATTCCTTGGCCTAATTTTGGGGAATAAAGAGTGGAGGGGAGTTGATATTATCATCTATAAATAAAGGAACTCTCACTCATTTGGTTGTGAATTGTTGGAGATCATTATTGGAGACATTTAATAGAATATATTTACTTTGCGTTTTTTCGGTGTTAACTCTTGGATGCTCTATCTTTTTCAAAGATTGTTCTGATTATTCAAGATTCTACATACACTAGAAATATTGATCCATTGAGGACTTATAAACTACTTGGAGGGAGGACGTATAGGGTTTGTATGTCTTACTTCTTCCATAAATTATTTGGTAAAATATAGTTACCAACTTAATGAGAATTGTGACCTCAAAATGAGAAACTCTGGCTCTCAAAATCCATATTTTTCATTAAAACCACCAAAATCAACCTCTAAATCAAAATGTGGTGCTACTGGTAGCACCCCCCCCCCCCCCTTCTGGTGATGCTTTTATTTTTAGAAAAGAATTGAAAGAATTTAATTGTCATATGTACCATTTTTAGAGTTAAAATTGAAAAAAATCTAATTGTCATATGTAAATTTGCAAACAAAATTCATAAAATCGACCTTGAAACAAAAAGTGGTGTTCACAGCATCACCCCCTTTTTTTTCGAGGTTGAAATTATACTAACTGGGTTGAAATTGTTTTCTAAACAACCAGTACCATTCTGAATAAAAACCTTAAAATTGACCTTTTAAACTAAGAGTTTTTCTAGCAATAGTGATCTTTTTTCTTCAAGGTTTGCATTACCAGTTGTTTGAAAATGTGGTCTTCACCATTGGTATCGTTGTGAACCGAAACCAAAAAATCAACCTCTAAATCATAATGTGGTTTTATAAGTATTTTTATCCCCCCATTTCTAGGGATAACTAAGGAGATGGTGTCTCGAGGCCCCACGGGTTATAGACATGGAGTGTTGAGAGGAAAATCAACAGGCAGATCCCTTCACTCACCATGCATCACCATCTAATATATGGCAGCAACATCCACCACACCCAACTTGACCCACAAAGGACAATATGTCTTGCTTCATGAGGTAACAAATATGGTATCTTGGTAAGTGTCATTTTAATGACCGAAGCATTTGAACATGTTGCAAAGGGTCCTTTATTGATTTTGAAAATGTTTTCTTGCAAATTATTCCTTTTGCCTCATTTCACCTTGGTAGTTAACATGTTTTCATAGTAAGTGGGTTACCCTCAAGAAAAGGATTGATACTAGGGGACTCTCCTCGAAGGGTCATCGTACCATTATTGCACATAGTTATCACTTTCCATATTTCTTCCCTTTCATTTCCCCACATTTTGGGTTTTGGGGCATATTGACCCAAGAAGGGATTGTACCTCATTTCATGGGAAGAAGGGGCTAACGAATTGAAGGTAGATTGCAGCTACTATAAGAGAATAATAAACTGATGTTTAAAATAAATTGAACATAGCAAATGAGGACCATCAAAATCCGATCCAACTTGAACTCTACCTACTTAGTGCCAGCCCTGGTCCCAAATTGCAAATACTAAAGCTTGAAAACCTTATAAAGGGGACTAGAAAATTACAACTAAAAGAAGTAGGGATTGGAAATATGACTAAAAAGGGGTATGGGAAAAATAACACCTAAATAGTCGGTAACTCAAGAGTAAGCACACCCTCTACAGAGGCATCCATAAATGAGACAATATGAGTCCTTGTATGTCAAGAAACCCCATTCCCATAAGTCACACCCCCATCTACCTCATTCTCTTTACATGACTTAGAGAGGGTCCTCTTGGGAAACACCCCTTGACTTAGGGAATTATCTACCCAATAGTTCAGCATGACAACCCTCCCATACTTAAATTTGGCAAGTTTTATAAGGTCTTTGAGCATTTGTTTATTTTGAAAAGGGGGCATTTGATGCACATGTTTGTGTGGTTCTTTTATTATATATGGCTTAATTGGAATGATACTTGTGACTTTTGGACCCTTGGAGGGTGTACTTTTTTGTCTTTGTAGAGCCTTGCCAGGTGAAATCTTGTTTATGGAGGCACAAGGTTTCTTCGACCTTCATAGGGGCATGAAGCCCAAAGATTGGATGATGCGACCCCTCTCATTGGATGTTTGGAAGGATGAATGTTTCCTTTTGAGGCACTTAAACACCATGAGATGATTACATACTAGCCCCTTTCTCCCCAATGTTGGCCTTGGGAAGCCTAGAACGTCATATTCTATGCCCTAGACGTCACATGGAAGCTAGGGTTTTGGGTGGGTTCTCATGGTTGATGGTGTTGTGACATGGTTTGGTGGAGAGACAGACACTTGGCCATGCACTAAAGAACTTGTTGGTGGGGCACATGGCCTTCAGAGGCCCAAATATATTCACCAAAGGGATCATTGTCTCTCTTTAATGCCTAACATCACCCTTTAGGGCATGACGTCACCCCTAAAAGGGGAATTTATTTATGTATTTTCTAATTTTAATTTGTAAAGGGGAAAATAGAAGAGGTCATCCTCCCTAATGTTTTGTTGACATTTAAAAAAAAGTGGAAAAATTGGTTTTGAGCGACCTTGTATAAATAAAGGTCACTCCCTTTTTATTATATCATCGTGTGCTTGAGAATTACATACATTCTTGGCTGAAATTTTCTCCCTACTTGGGAAATTTGTTCTATCTATCCCTCTTGGTGCATTGTGGATGATTTTACTTGTCTTTTTGAAGGAACAATCTAGGAACTATATCTTCATGCTTATCTCTATACTATTGTGATGGAACATTCTTGGTAAAGAAAGGTTTTTCATGTTATCTCTTGGAATTGGTAAAGAATTTTATGCATATTGTGTTGTTTCTTCTTGTTTCAAGTTTAATGTTTTCTAAATCCTGGGAGGATTATAAGGACATACACCCTCCACCAATATATATCATTATTGTCCTTGAAAATATATTTTGCAAAGGTTGCTATAAGAAGTAAAATGGAGTACACCCTTGTAGATTTACCTTGCTAGGTTTTGTTTGCTCTAGGGAGTAAAAAGGATTACACCCACATAGAAGTAACAATCCCTAGCTCATACACAAGAGACTCCATTAGCCCAAATGATAAGGCACTAATATACTCGTATTGGTACATGTGAAATTATGAGATACTGCAATTGTTCAAGTTGGATATATTTCTACATGTTATAGGATTTCTTGTTCCCTAAGGGTGTATTGATTGGCCGAGTAATTCTATTTTCGGTTATAAATTAATGATAAATCGATTAGGGTTGCATCAAAACCATCTTTAACTCTAGTTTTATTCATTGTTTTACCGCTAAAATTAATCCAGGTGGATATCCGTGTCCACCCACCTATTCCACTGGCTCGAAAAACAGTTTCCCACCTTGGAAATTTTTCAACAGTTTTTCGGGTTCCAAACTTTCAGGGTCGTTTTGAGGCCCTAAACGACGTTTTTTGGGAATTTGGGGCCCAAGTGATTTCCGAAGACACTAACCATGGCTAGTATAAAAAAAATCTTCTCGATTATACCTTTCCAACAGGCTATTGTGTGCTTAAAACGAAGATCGTATGCAAAAGTTACGACCCCAAGAAGTTGATCTACTAACTTACCCAAACGGGGCCCACGTAACTTTTTGTGCTTCATCTCCTAGGGTTAGGTTTTTGGATGTATAGGGTGTTTAACATTCCTGTTTATTGTAAAAGGATTTTAGAGCCTCATTTTAACAATCTTCTTGCAAATGAGTGCAACAATCACATCTCTTCTCAAAGATAAACCGCCACCATTCCAACAAGCTTGTTTTCCACTGCATTTTGCAAATTCAGCTTATTTCCTTATTGAATAGAAAACCAGTTTTACTGTATCTATGTTATTTTTTGTTAAACATATTTTAATAATTTGTATTCATTTTGTTCTGCTCACAAAATCCAGATCAGTGGTATCAGAGTGGTTTTCTCCTTGTTGTCTTAATCCATGTCCCCAACGAGGTCAGGGTACAAAGAATTGGGTCTCGAGCTTGTTTCTCTTGAGGACAAAATCTCTCTCACGCCCAAGTGACCTCTCATGGCAGGAGAAAATAAATATGACGGGACAGGAGATCCTTTCGAAATGTTTCTTGAGTAATCCCTCACGCAACAGAGGAACGCGATGATGGATAGTTTCACGCAAATCCTTCGACGACTACCAACAGGCGACGCATCTTTCTCGAGTGGAGGCATCGCCCCCTTAAAGGTACAAATCAACTTCAATATTCCTATATTTGAAGGTCAAATAGATGTAGATGTTGTAGAAAATTGGTTGAATCTACTAGAAGGGTATTTTTCTGTCCATAACTTTTTGAATAGAGAAAAGATTACTTTTGCGATCCTCAAAGTCATTTCCCATGTCAAATATCAGTGAGAAAATTTAAGTGAGAAAAAGGAAATAGAGGAACCATCATTATTTACAGTGACAGCCACCTGGGAATCCTTTAGGGATGCTATTAAGCAACAATACTACCCTATTGGAAGTTATGATGACTTGTATACCAAATGGACCACACTGCGGTAAGAAAGAGACCAAGCAGTGCCAGAGTTCATAAATATATTACATACCTTGCGCACCAAGATGGGTATCAAAGATTCAGAATGACATCTAGTGCTCAAGTATCGTGGTGCTCTACATAGATACATCCATACCTATATGGAATTTCTAGACATCTCGTCCTTGGGTGCGGCCTACCGATATGCCTTCAAAATCAAGAAGAAGCTCAAACAAAAGACACGAAAATTTGGGACTGGGAACCCCTAACAACAAAACACAGGAAAGGGCGGCCCCAACCCATAGAATAAAGGATAGAGCAAAGATGGGCAGTATCCAGACAACCAGTCCAAGCCGCAAGCAAAGAAGGACACCGGAAAGACAAAGAAAGATACCGGAAAGTGGCACGACTTCCATAAGAGCCCTTCTCATAACACTGATGATTGCCGCTCAAAGTAGTCGATAGTGATTGAAGTGAAAGCCTCTTAATCAGATGTCGTTTCTAACTTTGAGTGATAAATAGAAAGGGGAAGATGGATCATTGACACGGAACCCAGTGCCACCATTTCTACCACCAAGCTCCAGCATGGTGAACCAGACGAGCCAGAAGAAGGACAATGCCTCTTTCATTCATAGATGTGGGTAAAAGGCACCCCACTACACTTCATGGTTGATAGTGGTAGCCAGAAGAACCTCATCTTAGAAAAGGTTGTCAAGCGATTGGCCCTGTCGACAACGCCACACCCACAACCCTACACCATTGGATGGCTCCACCAAGGAAGCGAACTTCGTGTTAGGAAACAGTGTCAAATGTCATATGACATCAAGCCCTTCAAAGATGAGGTATTGTGTGATGTTTCTCCTCTTGATGTTTGTAATTTTATTTTGGGCCAACCTTATTTATGGAAACCTCATACTGTATATGAGTCTAGGCCTCGTAGTGTTATTATTACTTTGAACAAGAAATTGTACAGGATACCTGAGGCAGTCCCTCCTAGTTCTATTTCCTTGATCTCTACCAAGCAATGCAGGAAGGTCATCTCTCAGATCGAGAAATTTGTCTTCTTCATGATTCTCTCTTAGAGTGAACGAAAGATCACATCCACATCCAGAGGTGTCAGTGTATAATCTCTCCACAAAATAGAAACAAGTGGATAAGGTCGTGGAAGAATACTCAGATATCTTCTCCTCTCCTACCGGGGTACCTCTGCACTACCAGGTCAAGCATCCCATCAATATGACCCCAGGTGCACTAATACCCAATGGGCCACTCTATCATCACTCTCTATTAGAAAATGAGAAGATCAAGAGGTAGATCCAAGAACTTCTCCACAATGGGCACATCCATCCCAACTCATCGCCTTGTGGGAGCCTAATTGTGCTAGTGCAGAACAAATATGGGACCTGACGACTATGAATTGATTACTGGGCCCTGAATAAAATCACAGTCTGAAACCGGTACCCAATTCCCCAAATCAACGACCTCCTTGATCAGCACATGGTGGCCAAATAATTCAGTAAGATTGATATGAATTCTGGCTACCACCAGGTCAGAATAGAATAGACAGATGTATGGAAGACTTCCTTCAAGTCAAAATAAGGTCTTTTTGAATGGTTGGTCATGCCCTTTGGTTTGACAAATTCTCCATCAACTTTTATGAGGATGATGGATGATATCCTACAGCTTTTCACCAATACTTTTGTAGAGGTGTATCTGGATGATATCCTCATCTACAACAAGACTTGGGTGGAAAACTTGCAGCATATTCAGTAGGTTTTGCACACCCTGTGGTAGCACAAACTATATTCAAACTTAGAAAAATGCTCCTTCGGAATGGACAGGGTCCATTACTTATGCTACATCATTGATCAGCATGGTGTGCATGTTGGTTTAGCTAAGACCAGGTCATCTGTGATTGGCCAACCCCAACCACATTCACTGAACTTTAGAGCTTCTTGGCCCTCACCAATTTCTATCGCAAGTTCATGCTGGGATTCTCTCATATCACATGGGCCCTCATCCAAGTAACCAGGGGTGGACCGTGGCAGTAAGGAAAATTTGTGTGGGGCCCATCCCAACAACAAGCCTCCGATGACTTGAAGAAGAGTTTGTGCTCATCTCTATTACTTTCATTACCGAACCTGCAACATCCATTTGATATTGAGACATATGCTTCAGACTATGTTGTGGGCATTGTTCTCACTCAACACGGCCACCCCGTGGCATATCATAGTGAGACACTATCAGATGTTTTCCGTAAGTACCCTACTTATGACAAATAAATGTACTCCATTTTGAAACCCTGTCGCCAATGGAGACATTACATTCTTGGGAAGGAGACAGCCATCCACGTTGATCAAAACCCACTATAGTTCATGCAGACCCAAGGTAAATTTCAGAATGACCGCCATCAAAAGTGGTCAACATACTTACAACAGTTCCACCTCAACATCAAGTATAAAACAAAAAGTACCTATTGATTTGATGACTACCTCAGTCAAGCTCTAGTCGCGACACTCACCATGGTGCTAAACGCGTGTGGCCACAAGACCTCCAGATGGCCCAACCTCTATGAGACAAACCTTGACTTCTCGAAAACCTACTAAATGTTCGGCTCCAACTCAATGGTGGCTAATTTCCATCTTCAGAAAGGGTTGTTGTGTCATTTATGCCATCTCTGCATTCCATCAAGCGAGTGTGCGAAGCTAATTTGGGAAGCTCACTACAGTCAGGTGGCAGGACATGTTGGCATCGAAAAGAAAGTGGCAGTGTTGCAAAAACATTTCTACTGGTTGAAACTTCGACATGATGTCGGAAAGTATATCAGATCTTGCAACGCCTGTGCTATTTCCAAACTGACCACTGAGAAACAGGGTCTGTACACCCCTCTTCCTACTCCTAACAGGCCATGGGAATCCATCTCAATGGACTACATGTCGGGCCTCCTATCCACCAAGAGGGGAAATGACTGTGTTTTTGTGGTTGTTGGATGCTTTTCCAAGATGGCGATTCTAGCCGCCTACAAGAAGAACATCACAGCAGAAGCCACTACCAAGCTCTTCTTTGAACGACTATGGGTACA